>MVGT01001769.1:22296-61325 GCA_002174775.1 Macleaya cordata
TTTTTTTTTCTGGTTTTTTTTTTCTGGATTTTCTATAATCCTAAGTAATATTTTTTTTTTCTGTTTAAACCGTCTTTTTCTGGGTTTATTAATTATACAGTTTTTTTCTGGTTTTTTTTCTGGTTTTTTTTTCTGGTTTTTTTTTTCTGGTTTTTTTCTGGTTTTTTTTTCTGGATTTTCTATAATCCTAAGTAATATTTTTTTTTCTGTTTAAACCGTCTTTTTCTGGGTTTATTAATTATACAGTTTTTTTTCTGGTTTTTTTTTCTAGTTTTTTTTTTCTGGTTTTTTTTCTGGTTTTTTTTTTCTGGATTTTCTATAATCCTAAGTGATAACTTTTGCATTATATCAATAATAGGATATATATTTATTTATTTATATAACCAGCCGATATTGTCCGATATATCCCGATATTTATTCCGATATTCCGATATATCGTGTATCGCTCCTTGGCCGATACGGGACCGATACCGAGATTAACTACATAAACTGAAAGTTGATTTGTTTTCAAACAAATCCTAACTGAGAGCTTTCGATAAACAAAAAAACCCTAACTGAGAGTTAGAGGGAGAGAAGAGAGAGGGAGAAGAGTCGAGAATGATCCGGTCTCAATCGACTGGGTTGCCAAAGGATATTTTTGTCATTTTGAAAATAAATTGAGGTTTTTATGGGTATTTCATAATCTTCGTTAAACAAAACCCGATGCTTCCGTTTAAAGCTGCTTCTCAAAACTGCGGTCAAAACCAGATTGCTTCTTAAATAAGCAGATTTTTTCTATTTAACCAAACGCTTGTACCATCAATTGTTATAAAAAAAGCACTTCCAACCCCTAAAAAAGCAATACCAAATGCAGCTTACGTACTGAGGAATTCATCCTCACAAAAAAAATGAGCTCTTGGATCATCTCCATGTGGGACCCAGAAGTAGGGTGTAAGATTGTAAGAATAACTGGGATGTTAAGACAAAAAAGTGGGTTGCAAGTTAGGGGGGTAATACTGGAGTTCAAAAGTAGGAAGGGGGCTGCAATACTAATTTCTGATAGATAATAGGGGATAAAACTAAATTTACCAATACTTTTTTATTTTGTGGACCAGCATAAACCATGAAACTAAGAACAAGTAATAAGCCACTTCTAAAGTGTTTTGGTCACTTCCATCAAGATATAAAGAGCATCCTTTGTGGACTTCTCTAGGAACACAGTCATAGTTATGTTGCAGAAATCAAATATATATTAGTAAAGAATCCAGACCAGATCATTTTATGAGCACCAAAAATGCCATGGGAGTGATGCAAGAAGCAAAAAAGATTATAACGCACATATTGTAATGTAGATAGCAGCGCACGCAAGTTGGTTTCTTTTCCTGCAGCCCAGCGCTTTATCTCAACATCCAGCGTCTCCGCAATTCTCTAAAATTAGTCATGGCCAGAATTAGAAAATGTATATCAGTTCAAGTGTATGTAAGCAGGTATTTTATGTGGCCAGGAGAAATACCAAAACCCTGCCACCTACATCAAGAATACGAAGAACCAACATATAATAGAGTGAACACATGCTACAGTAATGCTCATAAATGCAGCACCCCTATACAACACAGCAGGATCTAAAGTACTCACATGTCTCTCTGCCTGCTCCCTCTGAGTTTGAAGGTCACGCTCATTCTTCTCAGCCAGTGCTTTTAACTGAACATTCAGAGTCAATAACAAAAAAGTATAAAACCAGAATGCACAAGATAAAAAAACAGATAGACCGAGAAGCACAGCAATGAATAATTTTACTGGAAGTACGAAAACATATATCTTGCATTTTATCTATTTTACTGGATAATGTACTTGTTTACTTCTAGTAAAGATAAAAATACATCTAATTATTCTATAACTCGGGAAACAAGCAGTAATAAAAGCCCAGAAAAGAAAAAACACATACTGCACGCTCTTGAGTCCGTTGGTGGCGAACCATCCTGGCTCTTCGTCTTTCTTCACTTTCACCATCCATTTCCTGAAACTCTCCAGATGATGGAGCAGCTTTTCCAGAAAAGAAAGAAAGTTAAACAAATTAGCACCATCAGAGACACAGAAACTTCAAGCAGTTTACAGCTGCAGATCAAAATCCAAAAATGGAATTACCTCCAAAAATCGAAGAAAGGTCATCAACAATATTAGTTGTAGAAGATGCCTTCCTCATGCTGGATGAGGATCCAGATCCAGCAGATGTCCGCTGGGGAACTTCAGGTCCAGCATTGTTTTGAAACTGTGCATCGAACGCAGAGTTCTGAAGCAAGAAGTTAGAAACAAAATATTGATGCAAAAATAACTCAGCAAGGCCAAATGTTACAGCTCTAGACACTTACCGAAGTGGTGTTCCTTGAATTTGGTGCACTGCCGGGGCGACCCCCCATGCTGAAAAAGGACTCGAGATCATTTTCATTCTTTTGTTGACTATCTCTTGCATTAGCAGCCCTTTCTCGAGCATCAGAAGCAGCCCTTTCTCGAGCCTCAGAAGCAGCCCTTTCAACAGCTGCTCTTTCTGCTCTAAGACGTACTTCTGCTTCCGCCCTCGCCACAGAAGCAGCTCTCTCCCTTGCTTCTGAATGTGCCCTCTCCCTGGCTTCTTGAGCTGCCCTTTCCGCTCGTTCTCTTGCCTCAGCTGCTGCCCTTTCACGTGCTTCAGTTTGTGCTCTTTGTACTGCAGCCCGCTCAGCACGCTGACGTGCTTCAGCATTGGCCTTCTCAACAGCAGCCCTTTCGGACTTTTGGCGAGCTTCAACAGCTGCTCTCTCACGTGCTTCCCTTGTAGCCCTCTCAACAGCTTGCCTGGCTTTTTCCCTCTCCCTCTCAATTTCCCTTGCTCGTTCCCTTTCTTTCTCAAGTTTTCTCTGTTCTCTTTCTTTTTGTTCCCGTTCAAGATCTAGTCTCTCTTGTTTCTCTCTGAGCTCTTGCTCCTGAGCATCTTGCATAACTTTCTCATCTTTTTCTTGCTGGCCAGGTACTCTATTTCTACCAACCTTTGCATTTTCTCTCTCCCTTACTTCTTTAGCATGCTTGAATTTTGCCTCAGCTCTATCCATAGCCTCCTTCATAGCAGCTGCGGATGCTGCAGCAGCTGAATTCATCTCTAACTCTTCATCACTGGAAAGAACATCTCCATGTTCAACAGCATTGTTTCGAGGCTTACCCATGGCAAAGTCTTCAAGTTCATCTATTGAAGAGACTCCTGGACTCTTCACTGAACCGGGACCACCTTTCAGACTCTGGAAGTTCTGAGTGAAATGCTGGGAAGAGAACTCGTGAACCTTCTTTGAGCTTGCAGCTCTAGCCCCATTTGAGAGTTGTGTTGGTCTAGGTGGCGGCCTTGAAGGAGGTGGAGCACTTGTAGGTTGCGTGAAAAGAGGAATCTCAGAGACAGTTAGCCATATATCATCAGCTGCTTCCAAATTATCTTCAGACTTCGGAGACATATCCAATTGCGAATTTGTCTCACTGGGATTATTAGACATGTCAAACGTGATTGGGTGAGATTCCCGATAATTGTCAACAGGCACCCTCCTTTGGGAGGTACTTTCACTTGGGTCTTTTCCAGCAAAATTTTGTGGAGTTGTCTTGTTTGGGCCTGTCCTTTGAGGGCTTTTATCCTTCACTCTGTCATTCGTGTCAGAAGAAAAGGAGGGCACTGATTTTCCCAGGCCAGCAAGGGGATCCATATCATCAAATATTCCTCCACTGACATATGAAGTGTTAACGTTTGTGCTCCCGGAATTACTTGGCTTGCTAATTTGTTCCAACGGGTCAGTGAATAGCCCAGAGGATGCATATACTGGGGTTGTAGTTGACTCTAACCCCACAAAGGGGTCGTCTATAACACTGGAGGTTGCTTTGGTTGAAGAAACAGTAGATTGTTGGGATTGATTGGTTTCTGAAGCCCCCCTGTACAAAAATAATGTTGTAGAGCTTAAATACCATTAACATACAATATATCAATATATCAGAGTGACTATTAAAGGAAAAAGTTCACTAGTACGGATAAAAAAGATGGCCACTAAGCACAAAATGTTCACAGAATGAAGAGTCACATAAAACACTGTATATTAGTGAAGACTGAAGAAATATATCAACAAATACTCTACCGATAAGCTTGTCCGGACAGATAACTGATAATGAAGGAAAAATCCCCCATTCTAAAGTTGATTTTCGAAAAGAAACATTTTAGACACTTCTGTATTTTCTTTGAATCGCTCTTTTGTCTTTGTGTTTGAAAGAAGAAGAAGAAGCTTTGTCATTTATGACAAGTTTATTCAATCTTCAAGAAGGAATAATAGTGATAATGAAGAATAAGTTGTTGATTGGAAGAGAAACACCCAATATGAAGCAAAAGATATCTTAGTTGAAGTGGAACACCCGAACTCTCAGCTATGCATCATTATCTAGTCAAGTCCTCTAATTAGTAGGACAATATTTAGTAAATTACTGCTTTTCTGGGAGTTTCATTTAGAGTTTTCCCAACTATATAGGAGTTAAATAAATAGTGAGGGGCCTTCACCGGTAGCTTTAAGGGATATTTTTACAGAATAGTTTTATTTTTTATTTTATTTTTTGAGAAGAAATGAATTATATAAAAGGAAGATGGAATGTACAAGACAAGGGACACAGAGAAGGTGATTAGTACATCGTTTGCACCACCATATCCCAACGAAAGACAAAATCCTCAAATCTGAGGCCACGAGTAGCACAAGGGTGAGATCCCAATACAACAACATGCTTTTCAAGCTAATTATCAGCTGAGGCAGAGACAGTCTTGGAATTGAAAATACAATTATTTCTGGCTTTCCAACGAACCCAAAGAATAGCATGGGGCTCTAAGTGTCAGAACATACACCCTTTCTTCGAGATAGCACGTCCCTTCCAAGAAAAAAGCATCTGACAGACAGAGAGAGGAGAGCATGAAGCAATGCCAGGCGTTAAGGATGAAATGCCATAGTGCTGAGCCTATGCTATCAGACAATAAAGGAAAAAATTACAGTCTTGTAATAAAGTCCACTAACAGTCCTTTGCAGCTACCATAATTAGGCTGTGCAACCCCAGTGCTTAAAGGTGGGTAAGAAATGGTGCTTTTGGTATTTTAGGATGTTATGCAATTTATAGAGTCACTTAACAATGTGAAAGTTAGTTATGTCACTATAAAATATTTTAACCAGTTAAGTGATCATTTAAATGAGTTATTTCAGAAAAATAATAGGTAGTGGCATTGTGTTACCAAAAATTCACACAAGTGGAACACTCTTTTATGCAATCTTATGGGTGGTGTGGAAGGATAGCAACAGCAGAATTTTTTAAGGGAACGAATCGGAACTGGACAGAATTATTGTCGATGTCAAAACCAGTGTCTTCCTTTGATCTTCACATGACAAGTTATTTTCTAATGTGAAGTTCCAGGATTTTATATTTCTTTGGGACTCCCTCTTAAAGTGAGATCTAACGATAGATTTTAACTTGGAGGGTTGGCAACGGCAATAGTCTGGCCATCTTGCCAACTGTATAGTTCTTTATTCCTGTACTAGAGCCTTTCTTTTCTTGTATTCATTGCCTTTGGGCTTCATTAATAAATTTGGCTTTTCTCAAAAAAAAAAAAAGGAATTCACAAAAGTGAGAAACTACTTTTCGAATAAGCTACAAGCTAAAGCAGCTGCCAACTGCCTTAGCTTATCAAGCAAACTCAGCAATCCGTACCTGTTTAAAGTGCCAAAGATTAGAAACTTGGCACATAAGACACCTAGTCATACAAACCCTAGTAACAAGGACAATCATGTTCTACAAACTTGTCATGTTTAATACAATATCATACACGTGATGGAGACATGATGATATACCTTTTCAGCCAAAACTGAATTTCTTAATATATTTTTCTGTCATCATATTCTATGTACAATGCATATGATCTGATGATATATCTTTCTCCTTTTTTCGTAAGTATCTAATGGTGTATCTTATTTAAATATACGTTAGCTAAAGGATTTTAAAATGCAATGTTCCAAATTTCCAATAGAATAAAGTTTACAAATGTGTAGAGTTTGTATCTCCATGTATCTGACACGTTCAGCTCCGTGTCAGACTCAAATAAAATACACTGCCAATAATTTGATTTGGAGTGGTAAGCTAGGCCATAAGGTTTTTTTTTTTATAACTGCGCTAGGCCATAAATTAATTCACTATATCTAATGAAACAAAGAAAAACAGAAATTGATTTTACAAAGTCAAATCAAACTAAATCTGTCAAGGATACCAGACTATTATACACCACTTTAAAGTAGTATTACACAATGTAAGGTCTATATAACATAACAAGTCATCATAACATTGATAGTAGTAATACTTCAATATATCTGGTGTGTGTGCTCATAGTGCAGATCATCCAATTGATAGGCCCCAAATAGGAAATCTTTTAATAAAAAAAGAACTTAATTTGTATCACCCAAATTATGCCATAAATTCTACTGTTTTGGGATCAAAGAACAGAAACAGGAAAAGATCGAGAAAAAGAAAAAAAAAAAAAAAAAAGAAGAAAAAGATATACTATTCAAATGGCTGCAATTATTCAATTGGATGAACTCGAAGGCTAGAAGACCTGGAAGGGCCACTATACCAAAAAAGGTGGATGGTCCAAATTTTTGCTAGATGTGCATTATGAATATGGTGGATACTGTAGAATATTAGGCTATTTGTACACAAGTATATTAATAACATTCCATCATTTGAGAATAAACTAGGCAACACCAGAAACAAATATAAGGAACGAAACAGCAATATACATATAAGCTCATAGTTGTAGTATTCATAGTTTTAAATATCCCGATATATCCCGATACGATACAAGATACGTATCGTATCGCCGGAAAGAAGATAAGATACTCAACGATATCTGCCATTTTAAAATATCGCGAGATTTTGCAATACGTATCACGATATCTCAAAAGATCTCGATATTTTGAGCATATCATATCGCGATATTTCTGTTTAACTAAAAAAATACACCCTCTTTTGTTTTAAAATATTAAGAAACCCCCCTGAACACCTGTGTCTATAAAAAAATTACATTAGTGTTATAAAAATGAACATCATAATTGTACACAACTAACTCACACCCCATCTCTAATTTTGCACCTTATATGCGTATCTTACGATACACGATATTCGATATGATATGTGTATCTTAAATTTGGGGTTCCGATACACGATACGATATGCGATTTTAAAACTATGGTAGTATTGCCTAATTACGTGGAGAAACCGGCTCAACGTAAGTCAAGATTCGTTTCATCATATGATGTTCCCATGATCTGAAGAGTGGTAAAATTATTGCTGTTTCATGCAAAAGCTCTTCTTGTGACTCGATTTACCACAAGATTTTTGTTAAGAGTTAACTGACTTAAATACCTAAATGAATCTAGGTGATTTCTTAGGTTTCTTTACATTGGACTTTGTTTCCTATGTTTGAACACTTGTACATGATAGAGAGAGTTCTTGTGTCTATTTTGCAAAAAACATATGCAACACGCTTGAAACTCCCTAGTGGTAGACTCAAACCCCTGAGTAGACCCTCTAGAAAGAGAACTTATAACCAGTTGGTTTGGACCCCCTTCAAGGAAGGTTCAAACCTCATGTGAGAGATTTAACCACCCCCAATTGTATGCCTGAAGTCAGCTCTTTGAAAACAGACTCGTATAGGAGGTTCAAAACCCTCATAATTAGTTCAAATCAAATGTGGAGATTTGAAGAGACCATTCAAATGCACCAATGTCCTATCTCTTGAAACCTAAGCTGTTTTAAGAAGGCCCAAACCACCTCATGCAAGGTCCGAACCACCTAAGTTGCAGCTCAAAAAACAGAACCAGATATTAGTAGGTACGAACCCTCAACTTGCTTTGACCGTTCCTGTGAAGGAGATTTGAACCGTTTGATAGTGTTTGAACTCCTAATAACAATATCACCAATGTAAGGTCTATATAACATGTGGGCCCTACAGGTCATTGTAACCCAAAAATGTCACGGTGATGGTAATATAACGATATCACCGGAACCGCTCTCATATTTTAAATGGTTATAAGTGTTTAGTTGGGAAATCATGGATTAAAATTTGTTAAAGAGTTAATTAACTTCTAATAACAATCCCTAATTCCATAACCCCAAATTCTAATTGGTATCAAAGCTACCAATTTCTTCTTCTTTTTTTCAATATGCTAGTATCTAGTTTTATTTTATTTTTTTGAGAAGTGAATATGTTATCAAGTTCCTTTAATTACAATCCAACCAAAAATACGTATTAAGTAATTACAAAAGTACCTTTTATTCTACTATGTGATATTATATGTTTGATCTCTTGCATCGAGATGAAGAATCATAATAATGAAGTAAGGGGAAGTTTTTGTAGAGCAATTCCTTAAAATTCCACCTTAAGATAACAGGTAGCAACCACAATTTTCAACTGCAAGAACTCATTCCATGAATTGGTGTTACTCAAAATGCTTATGACTTGGGGTGAGTAGACACAATTCATTAGCATAGGTGTTTGTTGATCGCCAAAGTGCTGCACCAAAAATATGGGATCTATATAAAATGGATCATAAGCACATTGTCAAGAATTAAAGCATAATACAACTACACATATACATGTTGATACATAACTTACTAGCATTTGTTTCCCGATTGCTTCATTGATTTGACAATTCTCAAAATTAATTGAATGTTTTGATTTCAAACTTTGATTCACCAACTAATGATTCAATTTTGAAAGGATTCAACTAATGATTTCATTAAATGGGTCCTTAGGGTTTTCTTTATAACCAATATAATACGCTGAGAAATTGATGTTGTAAAGATTGTTAAATGTTTGTTGAGTTTGTAGTGAGAAAATTAAGTATTAAATTAATACAAAAGTTTAGATTTTGGAGTGTCTTAACAATTGGGACTTGGAGATAATTATAAGCTTATTAGCTCGTTCTCTCAAAAAAAAAAACAAAAAAATAGCTTATTAGCTCGTGCAGGGACTCATTAATAATGAAGTGACTTAAAATGATTTATTGCTAAATATTTCTAAGTAACTTTACTAGTTATAGTTGGAACAGGACTTTTAGCAAGTAATATCTTCTCTCTATCTCAACCACCACCTATATTTCACAATCACCAATTTGATGCAAAATTTGAGAGGGCTCCTTTATGGTTTTAAAAGGCGATTTTAAGCCTCGAGGCACTTTGCTTTGAAAAGGCGAAGCGTAGCCCCAAGGCGGTACAAAGGCGTAGCCTCGAAGCGTAGAAAAATTACATAAATTCATGGACATATAAGTATTATTATATATTTGTATTAGTATATAACTTATATAATATAAAAGTGGCATTGGGAAACACAAGAATATGTCCCGAATCTAACTTATATAATATAAAATAAACAAAAAGTTGAATAAAAATGAATATATATATATATAAAAAAAAGCATCTTCAAAAGGCGTACGCCTTTGTGGGTAAAGGTATCGCCTCGCCTTGAGGCGTACCTGAGGCGTACGCCTCATAACGAATTTTAAAACCATGGGCTCTTTCTCAAATCAAAGGAGAGCTCGAGAACGCCCTACAGAGCATCTGTTGGAAGCCATGGACCTTTGCAGTTTAATGGAAATAAGCAAAGATATGAATGGTAGTATTCAATTGTAGGTATGCCTAAACACTGATCTACAAATCAAGATTCATAGATTTTATACAGTGGAGGATGATCTTAGGGATGAGCAGAAAGCCTACTTTGGTTTCACATTTCACCATAGAACCTGATGAGAGTGTCATTTAAGATGAGAAGGATAATGCATCATGAAAGACATGTGAAGTGCATGAATTCTATAAAGACACATTTAACCCAGCTGAAATGTTTGGACCATAAAATAAAGCATGACAAAAAGTACTATAGGAAATCAAAAAATAAAGCATGTGCTGTGAAAGTTTCAAACTCGTTATGACCTAAGATCCAGAGAGGGGTAACAGATCTACTACATACTAAAGCAGAGAAATGTTTTAGATAAAATTATATTAAAAGAAGCATACAAAGTTTAAACTCATTGCTTCAATTACTCATTTTGAATCAAATCAATGAAGCCAAGACTGCATATGAGAGAACCATACATAAAGGTTACACATTTAAACCTTTAAGAGAACTAAAATGGATGCAAAATCAAGATTAGTTCTCCTAAAACAGAGTCAATTTAGATTCAGAACTAAAAGAATCCTTCAAAGCCAAATGAGTTTTGGTTGCACACACTGAAAACTCTTATAACAACTAATAAAAGAACTCATGAAAGAATAACATTCAGTATAATTGCAATTGAGCAAATTTCTAAAATGCCAATCTACAAGTGTCATTCTAAATTTCTAATCCAGTGGTTTAATAATGAATTAACTAAAAAATAGCAGTACGGAATCTATCCTCAGGAAAATGCAACGTCAAATTTAATATATATAAATGGAATCAGATCAAACTCATTACAATCATACCTGTCCTTTGGAGGAGGAGGAGGAGGAGGAGTTCTCCTTCCACCAAAACCCGGTATCAAATCATCGAAACTAGACTCATCGTCATCCTTCTTGCCACTCGAATTCTTCTTCAAAATGGATGGTTCTGTTTTACCCAAATTTCCAAGTAAGTCATCGTAAAGGGGGGAATCGCCCTGTTTGGGGGGCGAAGAGGATGAAGAAAACACATCATCGTACTTGATAGAAGAAGAAGAAGAAGACATGGGCTTTAACCCCGGAATCCCATCAAAGATATCATCGTCATAGACAGGCTTATCATAAACAGGCAAAGACGAAGAAGAAGAAACAACCTTCCTGGTAGATCCACCCTTGAATATCGAATCATAGTCAAACGAAGATGTAGAAGAAGAAGACAGACCGGATGGATTGATGGTGGACTTGGGGGGGCCACCGAACACATCGTCGTATCCCCCTCCAAAATCCTTGGTGGTGGTCGTGGTTTTCTGACTACCACCAGTGGTGGATCCGCCACCAAAAAGCCCCTCATGATCGTCTAGGAAAGAAACGCCACCTACCGGGTTCGAATTCCAGCCCGATTTTCCCCGAAGATTAGACGAAGAAGAAGAAAATGAGGAAGTGTCACCACCACCCGATCCGATCCCAAAATTTAGGGTTCCTCCTCCTCCGGTGCCCTTCGATGCTGCCATTGGAGCTGATTTGCCTTGCGGTCTAAACCCGAAATCTCGTGCTAAAAGACCAGGAAAGTCATCCATTTTTTATTGTTTTTGCTTTAATTTGGTGGGTAGATTAGAATAGATCTGGGGCTTAATTGAGCTAGAATGAGAAGACAGATCTGATCTAGGGGTTATTAAGAGAAACCGAGAGAGGTTTAGACTGAAATTAGGGCAACGCAAGCAGTTGGGATTGATGCTGCGTTGGGTTTCGATCTCTCTCAACTGAGAATGACCGAAAGAAGAAATTGGGACTAATTAATTATTGATTGATGATTGAATGATTGATTATCGGAGGAGAGAGACAGCGAGTAATAAGATTTGATGAATGATGGTGGGTGGGGGGAGAAGCCGTTTGAAAGAGAATAATCGGAGAGCGTTGGCTTCCTCCTCTTGGACGAGGCGGTGGTGGAGGTGGTGGTGGTGGTGGTAGACGATGTGTAATAATAATGTTATGTTAATACTTGGAATCCTACCTTCGCTACGCTTTTGAATATCTCTTCTTTCTCTCTCTCCTCACTTCAGCTTAATTTCTTTTCCCCTCTCCAAAGTTTATTGATTCTCTTCTCCAAAGTTTATTGATTCTATTGTAGGGGTGCAACTTGGGCGGGTCCAACCGGAGCCCGATGGGCTAAACTCGATAATGGGTTGGGCTTGGGTTTATAATTTCAGAACTCAGGCTTGGGTTCAAAAAAAGAAATCCGAATATAAATTGGGTTGGGCTCGGGTTGATGCCTCGAGCTACCCGATGAACCCCAGCCCGATGGGTTATCTATGTTACTGTGCATAACTGTTAAAATATCATTATTCACATTATATCTCTACCTCTCCCTTTCCAGTTTCCACATTTATTAGTTCGTCCACTCTTTCCCCTCCAATTTCTAATGTTTGACATTAAAGACTAATGGAGAAGGCATTATTTAGATGGTTGTTAGATTCAACAGGCAATTGAATAATTACATTAAAATGTTGGGACGTTTAATTTTCTTAGCACAGATGTCGAAGCCATTAGAAGATATAAAAGAAGTACCTCTCCTTTCTCCAACCTAATTCAAAATATTTGGAGATCTCATCTCAAATAGGCACTTTGTACTCAACAAAATCCAACCTGGCCTAGATTGACAAGTTGAAAGAAGAAACAACAGTATTGTGACTAAGGATCGATACATAGCGATATCTTACTGGGAGGATGAACATGAACTCAACGTGGCATGGAGGTGAAGGTATTTGTTTGAAATTGATGCAGAGGTTTAAGTTAGAAATTAGTAGATTGGTCTGTTTCACACACTCTCTCTTTCTCCCTGGTTTATTCGTTTTCTTATTTAATTTTCATTTGAAGTTTTGGAAAGAAAAATGTGATGACCCGATGAACCCGAGTATAACTGCGGGTTCGGGCTTGGGCGAGGTCGGGTTGGGCTCGGGCTCGGGCCCAATGAAATAAACTTCAGGTTGGGCCTGGGTTAACCACAAACCCGACCCAACCCGCCCGAGTTGCAACCCTATTCTCTTGTTTCCATAATTTTTTTTTCTAGGGTTGTGATCTTGTGGGAAACAGTCATTAAACCTCAATGAACCCTCCCACAAAGACTGTTGGGGCTCCCACATTGAGATGAAGGACTGGTCCAGTTAAGGAGCTCTCTAAAATTTTTCAAAGTAGTTAGTTAGGGGTTAGGCTGCACATGGTTTTTTTTTTTGAGGCCAAATGCACAGATTCATTAATCATCCTAAGAAATGGTTGAAATGTCTTTTTGGATCACTTCCGCAATACAAGCAGGAGTGGAGTAAAACCAGTCATTAAAGGAGCATTTAATATTGCAGACTTAGCAAGCTTATGAGCCGCATTATTAGCACGCCTACGAACAAACTTAACAGAGAGGAATTCACTACTACGAAGAAGGAAACGACAATCTTGAAGAATACTACGAATCTGCCATGGTCAAGGAAGTTGATCATCAAAAAGATAATCAACCATGAGTTTTGAATCACCCTTAATCATCGTATGAGTATTAGGAAATAATTCACGAACTAACTACAATCCCTTCAAAAAAGCTCAAACTTCTGCCTCAAGTGCTGCATTTTGGCCAGACCAATTACAATAAAAAATAGTTTTACAAGCAAGCACGAGACCAAGATCATTGTGAGTAATGATCCCAACTGCAATAGCAGACTCACCTGTGGAACCATCCATATTTATTTTAATGCAACCACACTCTGGACGGAACCATTGTTTGGAAAGAACAGCTGAGATCGAGGCTGATGTATCTGTAGGGCTTGTTATTAAGCTGCAGTAGTTTGAATAATATTCACTATATAAGCGAATTGCATCATCTACAACCGTCTTAGAATCAATCCCACCTCCATAAAAAATAACACAGTTTTGTGCTTTCTAGATACACCAAATTAAAGCACAACCCATCCTAGCAACATCAAAGGAGTTCAGCTGGGAAAGCCAATACTGAAACAAAGATTCCAACATGAAATTTTCCTCTTTGTAAACCCGTAAAACAATCGAAGATCCAAACCAGATATATTGTACCACCTCACACTTTAAAAATAAATGATCTACTCGTTTAGGATGGATTTGGCCGAGAAAAGTGATATCAATAGAGCTAACGAATCGAGTAAGGATGGTTACACGCCATAAGAAAAGTTAAACTTTAGGTGACATACCTTTTCATTTCCATATATTCTTCCAATTGAAATTGGGGTTTACCTAGTTCGATGATGATGAAGATGGTTCAGCTTGTGAGACCACAATATGCTGATTTAGTAGTGAAAATTCTAATAGGAGTGTTGAGCCATAACAGTTTGTCAAAAACATCATCCAAAGTCAATCTAATACAAAGAGTAGCAGAAGCCGCATATTGAGGGAAATAGTGACGAATGAGATCCTCCTTCCATTATCTAGAATCATCACAAATAACATCAGAAAGCCGAAAGATAATATCTCATACATCAACAAATCCTTCAACCCTATATCCTGGGAGATGTGGTACCCATGGATCACTCTAAATTTTAATTTTATGCCCAGATCCAACAGACCAGCACACAGCTACCTTCATATAGTTTTGGACTGAACATATACTCCATATAGGGGAAACATTGTGGAATTTCTTTTCAATCCAAAAGGAGTCTGTTTTCAAATATTTGGAAATTAACAGCTAAGCCCAACAAGCAGATGGTTAAGTAAGTAACCGCCAGATTAATTTCATAATAAGAGAGATATTAACCCATTCAAGCACTCGAATCCCATATTCCTTTGGAAGGCATAATGTTGACCATGCAGTTAAAATCAAGCGTTGTTTATTTTTATGTTTATTCCACCAAAAGTCTCGCTAAAGGTTCAAAAACTGATTCAAAACACCTTTAGGTAGTAGATAAGCAGACATATAGTAGATTGGTATGGAAGCTATAGTTGATTTAATCAGTGTCAACCAACTAGCAAGAGAGAGAAAGAGAGCTTCTCTCTTCCATCCTTTAAGGGCACTGGGGGCATTCTCTCCCTAGACATCACCCTTTCCCTCTAAACTACCACATTTTCTTGCTCCAAAAACCTCTATTAAAACTCAAACTAGGGAGTAAATGAAGAGGAAGAAAACTGTAAGAGGAGGGAGAATCATCATTCCAGCACAAATCTCAAGCCACGGTTAAGGTAGGAAGAATAACTATCATATTACTTTATGGTTTGATTCATAAATCTACATAAAATGTATGTTTCATTTTGTAAACGTGTGAATGCTAAGGGATGTAGTTTAATGATTTATTAAATGGTTATATTAGATTGTTCCCTTATGGATTTCGATTTGAATATATATGTGTAAATCTAATCGTGATTATATATTTCATCTATGAATACATGTTGTGTGGTGTTTACAAATGCATACAAAATAAATGATTCGTAACAAGCATGGAAAGAAAAACATATGCATGAAAACTTATGAATTTAAAAATGATTCATGCCTTATGACGTGCCTTATGGCGATACCCCATGATGGGTCCCCGCGGAAGACGATCTCACAATTGTGGGTGGCTCCTGTAATAACCGTAAAACTAAAAATGATAAAAATTTTGCATGCTGTCAATATGGTGACATTTTCTAATAACTATACTTACATAGTAACGTTGCTGATTTTACATTCAACTGTTGTTGTTACATAGTAACTTGCTGAGCATGCATTAAACTGTTGTTGTTTGCTTATTAATAGCCTGGTATATACTGAAAAATGCTTATGAATGGTGAAATTAAAATACCATGAGGATGTTGTGGTTGCTATGTCGTGTCACATTTATACATGAAGATTAGAAGTGATTTGTTACTGTTTTAATGATGTTTTAAGACTCAAATGTTGCTGTTACATGTCACACTAAAGCGTGGCAGATTATTCAGAAGGGTGTTATAAGCCGTAAGTGTTCAATAGCTTCATGTGTTATTCATTAGCCATGTAAGGCGGAGGTTGTGTACCTTGATCTGAGGTATTAATGGTCATATTTAACCCAAAATTAATACATATAAGTTAACATTTCATGCATGTAAGTGTCGTAGGCAAGGTGAGTGGGAAGATGTTCCTTGGAAACCCAAGGAACTTTAGAGTTAGTATTCTCGTTGTTGTGTTTTAAAAATAAAATTTGCCTACTAAGTTTTACTCGTTAGTTTTCATAACTCTGAGAATGATATTCTTTATTAGAACCTTTAAGAAGGGAAGTGAATAGGTATATTATACCTATTTCTGTTTATAGTAAATGAACTACGGTAGGCTTGATCCCGGAATGGGTACGTAGACAGCCGCTATGCGGTTCAGCTTAAGAATGCAGTAAACTACTTAATATGCTTCATTTGAGCATGTTTATAAGATTCGGTAAATTATGATGATGTTTTAATTAAAGTACAGTGGATAATAGTGTCAGGTATTCTGACCTGTATTAACATGTCGAACTTCAGAATGGACTAAATAATATAATAGCACATAGGATGGGATGAACTTTACTTACATGTAAATTGTGATTGTTCATTGTGCATTTCCTTATATGCTTTAGATTCTATGATGAGGAGTTGAGAATTGAAATTTACTCATTCACTTCTCAAATTTGCATAAATATGGACTATGTTTACAAATATAAGTATGTTTTGAAGTTTAAGAACTCAAATGATGCCAATCCGGTGTTGCCCGGATGGTTAAGGAGTCCCCTCACATTAGTGAGGTCTTGAGTTTGAGCCTTGCTAGGGTGTCTAGTAAGGTTCTACTCATGTAATGTGGTGTACCCATAAAAAAAACTCAAATGATGATTTGAAAACTTGTATGTTCTTTTAAAGGTGCTTAACTCTATAAAATTTCACCACTTGAAGGCTCGCGCAACCCTAAGTACTGCAGCCTTGAACACGAACCTTGAGTGTTGAAAAAGTATAAAAAGTACATGTTATCTGTGTTCACCTTAAATTCTATGTAAAAATATCATGAATTTGATTTTCCTCAAAACATGAAAGTTGTAGCCTCAGAAGTCTAGTTTAAGTAAAATTTTATGTTACTGATTTTGGATTTGTATGTTGAGAGTAATGATCAAAACACTGCTGCTGATGCAAACTCTGACAGATTGTGCTTTTATGTTTATGTTTGGTTTGCTTATTTCTGTTCTGTGGTGAACTCTTGTTTTCCAAAAAGGATTTTTCTTAGAAGCCCTTAGTAGACCTTAAAATCTTGAATGATAGAGTTATTCATATGAATACTCCATATGTAAAGACCTTTTTCCTTCTTCCCCCTAACGTAACGGACCTTAAACTCGAGTGATTGGGTCGGACCACGGGTTCCCGAAGGCCGGAGCATTATATCAAGTTAAACAACTGAGGTTATTCCAAGAAAATAAGTGTCATTTTTATATATATTATTAGCATATAGAATCTAAAACTATATGCATGCATCATCAACAAGTATCAGCATATAGAATCAAAAATATATATGCAAGCATACATCCACATATAGAATGTGCATACATCAAATAAGTTCAAAGTGCAGGGAATAAAAGTGAATCAAAAGGAGTAACAAACTCCTCTCCAAATCTTATAACCTCCTAGTGACGTTAACGACGAGTGAAAGGTGACTGTCTAGAAAAACTCGCTCCCCTATCTGCAAATCACAAAAACAGACAGTAAATCAAAAGAGCAACATAATACAAAAGGAAAGAAGCTGCTTCAACAAAAACTCACATCTCGGTTAACACCAAGGTTGACCAGCATTTATCGGAGGTGCCTGATCTCTTCTCAGTCAAACTCAGTGGATAACTCTCACGTAAAGTTGTTATCCCACAGTACAACCAACACGAGAATCACACCCTGGATATACTAGTGTTCACTGGACCCCATCCGAAGAACTTGCTCCATAGGTTCTCGAGTCGCTAGAATAGAACATGTAAACCAGTATTATTGTAACACTAGAGAATTTATTTCTTTTATATTGTGGAGTGGACCGAAGATAGGCCCAAACTCATAGGTCGAGACTAGTCCTAAATTCTGGACTAACTAATGAATATAGGTGTCAAAGCCCATATGTTAGTTCCATAGGGGTGGAATTAACGAGTCCCTTGCCTACGTACATGATTGCATGCATGCATAAATTTATTGTGCAAGTGTTAAATAGTAAATATACATATTTATATTGAGATGGAATTATGAATGCATGTGTGGGAAGAGAGAAGTGGACCCCACGATTGAAGAAATACTATAAATTGTTATGATTTCATGTAAAAATATGTTGGCATGATATACATATTCATATAAGGAAGAGAGAAGTTGACCCCAAGTTAAAGAAATACTATAGATTGCTATGATTTTATGTGAAATATGTTAGCATGATATACATATTTATATATTTAAATATATTTATATATATATGCATGTGGGTACTTAAATGATTGGAAAACATTGTTAAGATTTTATAAATTATAATGCGTTTATGTTTTTAAAGATATGATGGGTCCCACATGATGGGAGGCGTTGGAGAGAGGGAGAGAGAGAGATAATCGAACCTCTCTCACTCCTAACACATAAATATATTATGGACATACATATGTATATATAGTTAGTACTCATTGATTGAGAAGATTTTCATATATATAGAAGGTTTGAAAAATAACCTATTAGAATATCTTCTTCAAATTCAAATATGTGACAAAAAATATCAAAGAATAATCACTAAGTTTAGGTTGTATCTAGGTAAGGAAATAAATTCAAATTTTAAATTTATCTATTGAACTATTTTTGGTTAGCTCATTTTATATATATATATATATATATATATATATATATATATATATATATTGTATATACTATACTAACAATATTATTTCCTTTCTAAGACTAATGATAAGAAATACTAGCCGTTAGATTAACTTGATGAACTAAGATTGGTTAGATGATGTAAGGGATAACCTAATATATGCTTTGGTCATCTACCCGTAATGGGAAGATCTAACCAAATTTATATTAGACCATTAAACCTTCCCAAAACTTACCTAATATATTGATGACACCAAATTTAGAAAGACTTGCCTACCAAGTTGGAATTAAACTCATGGTGAAAAACACCAACCTTTGGATTCATTTTAGATAGACACATGGCAAACTCTAGATGGCATTGAACACCATAATTTTGTGAACATGCAACACACACTAGCATCACCTTTTGAATTGTTGGAAAATACCATAGATAGATGAATTTTGAAAAGGGGAGTGGGGATGATGAAGATATCGATTTCGAGAGAAAGAGAGAGATGGGCTGTCCAAAGTTCGATCTATACCCTCCCTTTTTCTCTCATTCTTCCATTTAGTTAGAAAAAAAAGAAAAGAAAAACCACATATGCTAGCCGATTTCTTCCCTCTCCTATAAACCACCACATCTTCTCACACACCATTATCCTCCATTAAGCATAAGCAAGGAAGAAGTGAAGAAGAAGAAGAAGAAGAACGAAAGAGAAAAGGGAGAGATTATCTTCCCAATCAGAAACTAGATCACGGTTAAGGTAGGAGGAGAACTAGTTTAAGTTATAATTTGTGTAACTTTCTTTATGATCTTATGTTGTGCATATTTACCTATTATGCTTAATTAAATCGAATATGATGTGGTTATTTGTTTTCATGGATTTGAAGTTTTATTTTATTAACATGATGAAGAGAACATGTTGCATGTTAATGACTAGCCGATTTCTATATGGTGATGCATCCCAATTTCAACATGATAATTGTATGTGTATTACATATTTTGTGGATAGAAAATACACATTGAGTGCATGATCACTTGTGAATAAAGAAAAATATGTAATAAGAAAATAAGAGAAACATTGGATCTATATGATTCGTGCCTTTTAGGCGGCCTTATGGTGATACCCCATGATGGGTTCCCCGCGGAAGATGATCTCACGATCGTGGATATGGCACCTATAACAGCCGTAAGATTTAAAAATCGTAAAGAAGATGAAGCTGTCAAAAAGATCACGCTTTCTGGTTATGTATTGTTGCTGATTTTATTGTAACGATGCAAATACATGATTTTTTGTGTTGCTGAAAGCTTATTACAAGCATTGCATATGCTGTTTTTCATGCTTAAATGACGACAAATGCGAGATAATATGTAATAATGATGATGTTGCAATATGGGATACATATATATGTTGTGGGAATATTTTTGTCATGTTTTTATGATATTATAAGCCTTGATATGTTGCTGTCACATATTTTAAAAAGTGTAACAGATCATAGTTAAAGCATTGCATACCTCACATGCTTAATAGTATTGATGGTGGGGACATGGAATGCATGTATATGAGGTTTGGTGTAAAATTTTATGTTTTTCCTAACAATTAGAGGTTATAAAAGTTGTTTTCACGTAATTGAAAAAGCATAATAGATTGTAAAATGAGGTGTATATGCCTTAAATGTTGGATATGATCATGGACATACTTTGGCATCGTTTGAAGTTGTCTTGTGAGATACCCAAGGGCGGTTCCAGGCCATTCTAGGCTCGGAGAGTAATAGGTAAAGTTAATTACTACCTGCATTTCATGTATTGTAGGCAATGTGAGTCAGTTAGATCCTTTCTTTATGGAATCCAATGGGTTGGGTGTAAGTACAGACTCGTAAATTATTATTATTATTATTGGTTCATCCTACTGAGTTTATACTCATTATTTTCCTTCCTACTCTTCCACAGATTTAGGAGTTGAAACGTTAGGCGGATCGTAGATTTGTAGGACTATTACTCGACTTACGAGTTACAGAGTAGGTTATTCTACTTCGAAAAAACACTATTATTATTATTACTGCTTAAGCAGGGAATGAGACTTTAGATTTTGTATTCGTACGGTTTGATCTTTAGGAGTATTTGGTTATGGATTATTTCACGAATGCTTTTACTAGTTGATGGTTTAAAGGCTGAGGTTTTTCCTTTGATAAAGAGACTGTATTCATTATGAAATTTGCAGAATTGATTTTCATTTAAATACTAAATCTAGTGTGTAATTGTTGGTTTTAAAAACATAAATTCGAATATCATTTGATGAACCAAGATTGATTTTTGGAAAAAAAAAACCTTTACCCAAAAATCTTTGTGTGTGAACTTAAATAGAGAGAGAATAGTGTGTAAAGAGAGAATGATCTTGATAGACTCTCTCTCTCTCTCATTGTTTTTAGGTATCTATTAAGACCAGTCTTAATGAGAACTCTTTTCCCCCATTTGGGACTGAATATTGAATAAACTCAGTTTTGTCGTAAAAATCCAAGACTCTTTCAAAAAAAGAAGATTGAGGAAGTTGTAACCCTTTTTCTAATGGGTTGTAATGCCCTGGTCCTCAGAACCTGTGGTCTTATCCAATCACTCGAGTCCAAGGTCCGTTACATTAGGAGAAAGAAGGAAAAAGATCTTTAGCATGTGGAGTATTCACGTGAATAATTCTATCACTCAAGATTCTAAGGTCTACTAAGGCCTTCTGAAGAAAAAAAATCCCAAGTAAATTTTTAAAAAAAAACTTCATACATGCTCCATTGGTTACTTCATACTTCTAAGAAAAATCCATTTTTCTGGATAAGAGAGTTCACCACATAATATAAGTAAACCAAACAAAAATATAAGAGCACAATTTGTCAGAGTTGCATCAGCAACAATATTTAATCATTACTCTCAACATACAAACCTAAAATTAGCAAAGTAAAATTCTACTTAAACTAGACATCTGTAACTACAACTTACATGCAAATTTGTGAAGTGAATCAGAAAAATTCAATCCTCAAGTCCTTATCATAGTATCTAAAGCATTTAAGGAAATGCATAATGAACAATCATAATTAACACACAACTAAGGTTTATTCCATCCCATGTGCTATTATATAGTTTAGTCCATTCTAAAGTTTAAAATATTAATCACTCGTCAGGAAACCTGACACTATTATCCACTATATCTTATTCAAAACAACATCATGATTTAATGAATCTTGTAAATATAGTCAGGTGAAGAACATGAAATAATTTACTTTATACTTAAGCTGAACTGCGTAGCGGCTGCCTACGTACCCATTTCGGGATCAAGCCTACTGTAGTTCATTTACTATACACAGAAGTATATATATATTTATATAAAATATACCTATTGACATTCCTTCCCAATGGCTCTCATAAAGAGTATCATTTTTAGAATTATGAAAATTAGCGAGTATAGTTTAGTTTAAAAATCAAATATTTCAAAAGAAAGTACTATCACCAAAATATACTTACTCTGTAGTTCCTTGGGTATCCAAGAAATACTTTCCCACTCAACTTGCCTACGACACATGTATGCATGATATGATTGCTTCTCATGTTTCTTTTTATGCCTAAAATAACTTGAAAACACCTTTAGATAATTCACTAAGACTATTATATGCATTGCCATTGAGTACTCTTAAAACTATTACTTTTTACGGCATATAACACCCCAATCCAAAATCTGTCATATTTTTAGAAATACATGACAACAACATTTATGGCATATGTTCATTAAGAAAAAATGTAACAATTTACTCCAACATCATAATCATGTATCTCACATCACAACCATCATCATCTCTACACAAGATAATAATTTTATCATCATATAAACATGAAATCAGCATATCTCACGCTTTTAGAAAGCATACAACAACCTAACATGCGTGTTTTAGCATCGTTACAATCGATTCAACAATAGTACATAATCAGAATACGTGGTGTTTCGACAACATCTATTTTTTTTCGATTTTTTTTATCTTACGGTTGTTATGGGTGCCACCCACGATCGTGAGATCGTCTTCCACGGGGAACCCATCATGGGGTATCGCTATAAGGCCGCCTAAAAGGCACAAATCATATAGATCCAAAATTTTTATGCATGATTTTTATCATTTTTAGTTTTGCGGCTATTACGAGAGCCACCCACGATCGTGAGATCGTCTTCCATGGGGACCCATCATAGAGTATCGCCATCAGACCGCCTAAAAGGCACGAATCATATAAATCTAAAGTTTTCATGAACATGTATTTTTCTCCATGCTTATCACGCATCATTTATTTTATACGCATTTGTAAACACCACACAACATGCATTCATAGATCAAATTTACAATCATGATTAGAACTACACATATTTATTCAAATCGAAATCCACAAAAGAACAATCCAATAGAACCATTTAATAAATCATTAAACCACATCCATTTTTATTCACACATTTACAAAATGAAACACACATTTTATGTAGATTTATGAATCAAACCATAGAAGCATAGGATAGTTATTCTTCCTACCTCAACCGTGGCCTTAGATTTGTGTTGGAATGATGATTCTCCCTCCTCCTATATTTTCTTGCTCTTCATTTACTCCCTTGCTTAGGTTTTAATGGAGGTTTTGGAGCAAAAAAAGGTGGTAGTTTAGAGGGAAAGAGTAATGGTTAGGGAGAGAAAGCTCTCCCCCAGTGCCTTTGACTAGCCCTATGTACCCACTTTTATAGATATGCACCGTCTCAAATATGGAAGGTAATTATTTAGTATTTAAGATAGAGATTATTTTTATTCTATTGATAATCTTTTCCCTAATCAAAGCAAGGTAAATTAAGTAAGAAATAATTAATTTCCAACAGTTGGATCATCTTGAGACTTACCAAAATAAGAAGAATCAATTATTGTAATTAATAATGATAAAAAATAGAATATAGGGAAAGAATTTGGTAGTGAGCAATTTTACTAGCACATTTGGTTAGTAGAGAATAAATGATGTCTATCAATGAAATCTTAGCTTACTTAGCATAAATAATGCAACTAAATTGAAAGATACTAAATATATAGCAAATCAAAGATTTGTAAGGAATTATGCTAGCTAAAATTTTAATTACATTGATGTGGGTCCTACTCACAAATTTAGATAGTTATCATAGAATTTCAACTAATAAATAGATTATGTTAAGGTGAATAGTATGTTTACTAAACTATGGTGTTTAACATCATCCAAAGCTTGCCATGTGTCCACCAAAAATAAATCCAAAGGTTGGTGTTTTTCATATCATGAGTCTAATTTCAACTTGGTAGGGAAATCTTTCTAAATTTGGTGTCATCCAGATATTTGGTAAGTTTTAGGGAGGTTTAATGGCATAATCTAATTTTGGCTTGATATCCCCATTATGGGTAGATTGACCATAATCTTTACCAAATCAACATCCTCTCATATGGTAATTCTTAGATTATAAATTAAATCTAATGGTTCACAATCCTAGCCATAGGATTTTAAAGATGGAAATAATATTTGTTAGTATAATCTATCCATTTGTCACATGTGCTACTTAAAATAACCCCGTATATATATATATTGTTTGAAATTATTTCCTTTCTTAGTTACATCTTTAATTAGTAAATTATTTTCAACATTTTAGTCATAAATTTGAATTTGAAAAGATCTTCCCATAGATTACTTTCCAAACTTTTTCCTTATCTATAAATATCTTCTCAATCAATGTGTACTAAATGTATATATATATATATATATATATAGATATAGGGAAGGGATATTGCACCATGCCTTATTGCACCACTATTGCACCCTTAGTTTTGTAGGGCCCACATGGAGATAATGTAAGAGCTAATTTTTGGTGAGTGTGTTCTCCTCATCGTATACATCATCATATCCGAAAAGCAACCAATTCTAAAACTTATAACCCCTTCAAATCATCTTATAAAAAATAAGTAGAATTTATGCATCTTTATTAACGGTTGACATTTCGATGAACTTTTCATAAGGTTAGAAGATTTAGAATGGGAAAAATTTTCGAATATGATGATCTACATAATGAATAAAACATCCTCACAAAAAAATTAGCCCTTAGATCATCTTCATGTGAACACCACTTTGTTCCAAAAAATCAAGTGGTGCAATAGTGGCGCAATAAGGCATGATGCAATATCCCTCCCCATATATATATATATATTGTAGTATAAAGATAGTTTAGATAACATTTGAACGATAGGAGAGAGAGAAGATCGATTTCTCTCTCTCTCTCTCTCAAATTAACGCCTCCCACCAAGTGGGGCCCACTTTATCCTTAATAACATTTATGCATTATTATTATGAAATTCTTTTGTGATATTTTCAAATCATTTAAGTACCCATACATATATATTTATATATATGTATAAGTGCACACATATATATATATACCTCATTTTAACATAATTTCACATAAAATAATAATAATAAATAATATTACTTTATCGTGGGGTCCACTTCTTACTTCCCACACATGTATTTATTATTCCATTTCAATATATGTATATATATATATGTATATACTATTTTAATACTTGCACATTAAATTCATGCATGCAACCATGTACTTAGGCAAGGACTCGTTAATTCCAACCCATCATATCAACTAATGGATTTTACTCCGATTATCACCTTGTTAGACCTCTAACAAGGCCCGCTTTGACCCGTGGGTTTAGGCCCACTTTCGGTCCAATCCACAATGTAATAGAAAAGAAATTATTGGGTGTTACCTTTATTCTCGCCTTGTTAGCCTATTAACAAGGCCTACTTTGACCTGTGGGCTTAGACCCACCGCCGGTCTAGTCGAATTTAGAATAAAAAAATCTCAGGTGCTACACGGGCTGAGCTTGGGGTCTAGTGGACCGTGTATGGGTCATGGACCCTAGGGTCGGGTCGTTACAATTAGTATCAGAACCAGGATTCTAAAGAACAATCGAAGAAGACTCCTTTGTTCACAATCAACAAGGTAGTCCCTGTCGGGTTCAAGATAGTACAGAAAGAACATGCTATTCGGATAGAGGATCTATTAAGACCTCCAATCGACCTGAACGAGAGTCTTATCCCAAAGACTCAGGATCATGTCTGGATGGATCCGTTGAAAGAATCAGCTGAGGAATGTCAGGAGGTTCAATATCAAACAAGAACATGAAAGGTTTATAAACTGGCACACTTGAGAGCTGATAATCCAGCGGCGGTTGTTAGAGGCCCGCTTTTTCAGATATTTCCACAGCAGCCTAAAGAAGAGGAAGACAGGTTAGTAGTGGATCAACTTCGGAGGATGAAAGCCAACGTATCTGTCTGGGGCTTATTAGAAGGTTTTAACAAGCACATAGAAGCTCTCTTGACGACACTCAATGACATACAGGTTGACACTAGGATAACTCCAGAGGAATTAGTAGCTACAGTGGCTCAGGTTAAGAGAATCCCAACAGTATCATTTTCAGATGAAGACTTGCTAGAAGAAGGGCCATGACACAATCGAGCCTTGAAGGTTTCTATGTTTCCACCCCATTAACTAACTAAAAATATTGGACTTATATTCAAACTATTTTATGGGCTAATTTGGGCCCATGGTCTTAAAGCCCACTTTCGGGTGTAACCCAACTTAGCAAATCTAGGGTATTACACTATCACCACCTATAAAAGATGAAGTCCCACTTCTACTCCACAGTTTCTAGTGGCTTTAACGGTCCTGTCGGTTTCTGGTGTTCAATCTTAACTTGTTGACAGATGAGACACTTTGCAACGCATTGTGCCACATCCCTATTCATTCCTTTCCACCAGAATTGTTGTTTCAGGTCTTGGTACATCTTCGTACTCCCTGGATGTTCGAGAATGTGCGCCATCGCTAGGATCTCCTTCTTCAACTCCTCTTTCTCTGGTACACATAACCTGCCTTGGAATAATATTCTACCGTCGGCTCCTAAAGTCCACTCTGGAGGTGCCTTGCCCGCTTGGATTTGTGCTCGCATTACTTGAAGCATTTTGCCTTGTAGTTGAGCTTCCACCATGTTCTTGACGATGATAGGTTCCGCTACAACGTACACTAGGTATGCGTTCTCCGCTCCTTTCCTAACTTGAAGGTCGTAATTCACTACCGTCTCCAACATCTTGACAAAAGCTAACATTCCGTGATTCTTCCTACTAAGCGCGTCCGCTACAATGTTCGCCTTTCCCAGGTGGTAACTCATCGTGAAGTCGTAGTCCTTTAAGAACTCCATCAATCTCCTCTGCTGTAAGTTCAAGTCTTTCTGCTTGAATATATACTTCAAGCTCTTATGGTTGATGAAAACCTTGAGCTTATCTCTATAGAGATAGTGCCTCCATAGCTTTAGCACAAAGACTACCACTGCCATCTCTAGATCATGAGTAGCATAATTCTTCTCGTGAGTCTTCAGCTATCGTGACGCGTACGCTACCACCTTTTCTCCTTGCATCAGTATGCCTCCTAGTGCATTACGTGACGCATCACAATAGATGGTATATCCCACTCCTGGTTCCAGCGTTATGAGTATTGGTGCAGTCGTAAGTCAATCCTTTAGCTCCTCAAAAGACTTTTCGCGCTCTTCGTTCCATTCGAATTTGATTCTTTTCTTTGTTAGCCTCGTTATTGGTGTTGCGATCCTAGAAAAATTTTCTATAAATCGTCAATAGTAGCCTGCTAATCCTAAGAAACTACGAATCTCGAATACGTTCTTTGGTCGCTCCCATCTAACTACTGCTGCGATCTTGTTTGGATCCACCGCTATCCCGTGTTCTGATATGACTTGCCCTAAAAATATAACTTTCGTCATCCAGAAGTTGCATTTGCTCTTTTTAGCGTATAATTGATGCTCACGAAGTGTCTGCAACGCTATCCTTAGATGCTCCTCATACTTCTCTCGCGTCTTCGAGTAGATAAGAATATCATCTACGAATACGACTACGAACTTATCTAGGTACGGCCTAAATACTCTATTCATTAGGTCCATGAATGCTATAGGTGCATTGGTAAGTCCGAACGGCATCACTAGGAATTTGAAGTGTCCGTAACGAGTACTGAACGTGGTCTTCTCGATGTCCTTCTTTCGAATCCGCAGCTGGTGGTATCCCAAACATAAATCGATCTTTAAGAAGTGCTTTGCTCCTTTGAGTCGATCGAAGAGGTCATCTATTCTTAGCAACGGGTACTTATTCTTGATCGTGACTTTGTTGAGTTGACTATAGTCGATATATAGCCTCAATGATCCATCCTTCTTCCTTACAAATAGTATAGGTGATCCCCATGGGGATTTACTCTACCGAATAAACCCGAGTCGTTGTAGCTCTTGAAGTTGATTATCCAACTCCTTCAGTTCTTGTGGCGCCATCCAATAAGGTGGAATCGAAATCTCCTTCATTCCCGGTTGAATGTCGATACAAAATTCTATTTCTCTGGGAGGAGGTAATCTTAGCAACTCTTCTGGAAATATATCTTCATATTCAGAAACAATCGGTATGTATTCTTTTGTTGAAACCGGGGTACTCTCCTCTTTGATAAATGCTAATAGAGCTCGATGTCTGTCAGTCATTCGGCGTCGAATAGCTCCAGTCATCAACGGGTCGATGATCTTCTCCTTATTTCCTTGAACAGACAACTTTTGTCCATTCGGTGTGACAAACCTGTTAAGGCTGTCTAACGTGACACAATAAATGGATAACTAGTCCATTCCTAGGACTATATCGTACTCATTTATATTTATGAGAATAAGATCTGCTGATAATTCTCAATCAGCTAAAACTATTGGATAATCCCTACAAACTTTGTCTAGCATTATAGTTCCCCCTAAAGGTGAGGAGTATGCAACTTATAGTTTAGAAAAGTGGGTACTAACCCCAAAGACATAGCAAAATTCACAGATATGAAAGAATGAGATACACCTGAATCAAACAATACCTTAGCCCAAGAACTAAAGATAAGAAATCTACCTTCTATCACCGCAATTTCCGCTCTCACCTAGGGTGATGCTAGGTGATTGACGTGCCCTTGATTCCTTGGTTGTTGCTCCTGAGGTCGGGGTTGATAAGGTTGAGCGCTATTCCGTGGTTGGTTTTGCTGCCAAAATTGTCCATTCTGGGGATGAGCGTACTGTTGATTCTGTGGTTGCCCTTGAGGTCGTTGATATTGTCCTTATCCTTGTTGTGCCTGCCTGCAATATTTTTGTAGATGACTTTCCCATCCACACCGATAACATTTTCGTGTTTCGCCGTTGCGAGGTTGAGGTCTTGCTTCCTGCTGATTCTGGTTCCTTGGTGCCGGTTTCAGATTCGGCTTATGCTTCTTCTGTTACTCACGCTCCTTCTAACTATGCTCCCATTCTGCCTCGACCGCTAATGCTATTTCTACGACTCTCGCATATTCTGTATAACAGAATGGAACTACTTTACTTCTAATTGCTGATTTCAATCCTCCTGGAAACTTACATGCCTTGAGAAGTTCGGTAGCAATGACGTGTGGCGCATAATGAGAGAGTTCAGTAAACTTCTTCTCGTATTACGTAACAATCATGCCTCCTTACACAAGGCCCATAAATTCAATACTCTTCTGAGTTTGTGCCGTGTCTGGAAAATACCTTTGTAGGAAGATTTCCTCGAATCGGTTCCACGTCATAGCTCCTACATTCTGAGTACGAGTAATCGAACCCCACTAATGTTCCGCTTCTCCTTCGAATAGATACATAGCTAAACAAATACGATGTTCCTCTATGGCTCCCATGGCTGTAAACTTCTTTTTGACGTTTATGAGCCATTCTTCTGCTTTCGATTCTCCCCAAAACTTCAACCACCCTATCTAAGTTATTCTCTAATCGCTCAGTTCGATTACGAACTTCATCTTGGGGTGCGTTTGCTTCTCCTCAATTTGCTCTAGAGTTCGATTTGTTGTCGTCAGCAATATTTCTTTGTCCTTGAGCCATCTCCTCTAATAAAAAAAACAAATCAAACAAGTCCTACTGTATCTAGGCACAAATAATTCATATTGTTGTCTAACATCAAATAATTCCATTTTATGTCTAAATCTTTTAGTTGTTTAACCTACCCCAATACTTAACTTACTAACTAGACTCGATAGAATTGGAAAATGTAAGGACTCAAAAGGCACAAGCCCAGTAAATCTTGAACTTGAGCTTTGATACTAATATGTGACGCTCCGACCCTGGATACTAATGGTCTAACCCATTTTCGAGTTGAATCCACGACCCAGGCCCCGTAGTGCCACTAAGGTGAACAGGTGCAGAAACGAAAACAATATCTTTAGATTCGAAGGATAAGAAAATCAGTTTAAAAGAGGTTAGGAAGCATGGAGTATCAAGTGTGCAAATACACATTTGAAAACAAGGGTTTATAAGACTGATTTGTAATAGTTCAGTGAAAAGGGTGTATCTAGTTCCTTTCAAATCGGATCTAGGAACCGTTTGATTCTCTCGAAACTAGAATCAGAGATCTCCAACTTTCGTCTTTTGTCCAGAGCCAAATTTCAGGTCACTCAATTCAGAAAATGTACACAAACTTCAACTTGTGTATTTTGACAGCATTTGACTAAAAATGGAGGTAGTTTTTGAAGAAAGAATATGTGGCTCTTGGATATAGAAACAAACTCATAAGTGTGAATACTCAAAGTCACATATATGAACAAATCTAAAGAACTACCTCAAATACTGTAATACCCGTAATTTAAACGTAAGGGTATTTTTGGTACTTTGTATGCATTAATTAGGTGGCTGTATTCTTTACTGTTTTTGTTTTATTTTGTGTTTATAGATTTAGGATAACCTAGTACCTAACTTAGTATAGAGGTAACCTTACATCCAAACAAGGATTAAGTATAGACCTGGCAAAAGCTAACCCGACCCGCCAACCCGACCCTAACCCGACTTGCCAGACCCGACCCTAACCCGACCCGTCAGCTAAACGGATAGGGTTAGGGTTGGGTTTTTTCGACCCGTAAAAAACGGGTCAACCCGCGGGTAATCCGCGGATAACCCGCCAACCCGCCAAAAGATATAAGCCTTTTAATTTTTAAGTATTCAAGACTTTTAAGTGTTGTCATAAATTATTAATAAATAAACTATTAATTAAATTTACCTGCTTTTACTTACTGGCTGGGTTTCTTTTAGTTTTAGGGTTTTACTTTAGTTGAAGGGGGAAAGGGGGTAATGAAAGGAAACCTAGAAGAGGAAGACGGCGTAACCTCTTCTTTGCTAACGACAGACGCCGCACGGTGGCTGTTCTCAGGTATGTTTTTTTTTAGTTTTCAATTTTTTCAGTCACCTCATCTCTCTCTCTTTCTATCTCTCTAGACGGTGGCTGTTCTCATTAGGTTTTTCTTTTCATTTGAAGGGGGTAAGGGGTAACGAAAGAATAGACCTAGAAGACGGCGTAACCTCTTCTTTGGTAACGATGAACGCCGGGCGGTGGCTGTTCTCAGGTATATTTTTTTAGTTTTCAATTTTAACCTCTATCTCTAGATCTCCTTCAAGTTGAAACATATAGAGCTTCAATTACACTGGAGAAATGGAGTATTATTGGGATGAAATGTTTCATGCTAGCTTGCAGCTGGCGGATCAGGTACAGCAGCAGATCTCTCTTTCTAAAAAATAAATATAATAATTAACTCATAATGAACTTTACCAGCTCCTGATTAATTTTTGTATGATCTATATAGAAAAAAGGGGAGATCTAAGTAAAGATTTCTTATTTATTTGATTCTTTTGATTAATTATTATTTATTTGAATGTTTAAGGGTCTATTCATTAGTCCTTAATATTACCTGATCATCATGACCTGTAATCAGATGTTTTTAGTTTATGATGTTTGTCAAGATATGAATTACAGACTTTAGAAATTGCATGTAATGTTAAAGTTCTATATATGTTAATGCCAATGTCAATATATATATATATACTTGTACTATCGAACATTGAAGGTCTTTTTTTTTCGTGCATTATATATTAGATATTTTGGTCATTTTCCTATAAAATTAAATATAAAGTTTCAAAAGATAAGATCTGTAAAAAATTAAATGATGCTTGAGATTTAGGGTTTGGTTGAATACTTGATCGGACCTCATTTTCTGAACTTGAGTTTGATTTTAAGGTTTTAAAGCTTGGATTTTGATGAAAAGACTGTACTTTCATTATGGTTTCAAAGGGGAAAAAATGAGAATAGTATAATAGAAAATGAGATGTAAATGTAATTTTCTGAATTCTTGAAATTTTATTTTAACTTAATTTTTCTTGTTGTATAATATTGAGATTTAATCATTTTTACTAAGAAATCTTCTTTCTTTTGTCGTAGTTGTGCTTTCAATTAATTTGGTTTTTAATTGAATTCTATATCACTCACGGAATTCGTTTATCAACTAAATGATAAGAGATGAAGAAATTAAATAGTTGTAGAAAGGAAGGAATGGTGGTTCTTACTTGTTGCCAATGTTTGTGATTCTCTTCTCTGAGCCTTTGCTTTCAAGTATGTTTTTTCTGGGTTTTTTTTGGGCAAAGTTCACTTTTTATTTTCCACTCATTTGGATTTTGTAGTAAAATTAAAATGATTCAATGTCTAGAAATCTCCAAGTACCCCATCTAATTTTTGCTAAATGCGTAGGAATAATTTTGGTGTTCGATGGGGTTCATGAAATGAGATATTATTTTGATTATACCTTTCCAAGTTTGAGCAATAAGCTTTTGCTAACTGATAAACAATTGATGGTTTTATTTCTATCATGTGTATGATATCATGTCATTATGTAACAGTTTTCTGAAGTATGTCTGGAACTGGAATCGAATATGACATTGATTGTAATGATGTCATGAGTGAAGAAGAGGTTGAAGTAGTAGAATCGGAGACTGTAGAATCAAATCTTACAAATGGACGCAAAAGAAGTTTGACATCATCAGCATGGGATGAATTTCAGTTGATCAAAACCAATGAGAATGAGATAGCAAAGTGTAAAAGTTGTGGTTTTGAATATAAGTATGACAGTAAAAAAGGTGGAACATCAAATCTAAGACGTCACATTAAAAGGTGTTCAAAGATTCGTATGCGTGACGTTGGTCAACTTCTATTATCTCAAAAGAATGAAAGTGGTGATATGTTTACACGTGGGCAGAAGTTAGACCAAACAACATTTCGTGATAGCATATCCATGCTAATTACTGCAAGCAATTTGCCATTCAATTTTGTGGAACGACCTGAATTTAGGAACTTATGTAGCTTGCTAAATGTTGATGCCAAGCACATCTCAAGAAACACCGCAAAGGCAGATATTCTTAAAATTCATTCGAAACAAAAGGAGTTTATACGCAAGAAATTGTTATCTATCCAAGGAAAAATATGTCTTACATCAGACTTGTGGACATCTGTTAATACTGATGGTTATATATGTCTAACAGCACATTTTGTGGATCAAAATTGGGTACTACAAAAGGTTATTTTGAACTTCTCTCATATGCCACCACCACACACTGGTCGTGCCATTGCTGATAAGATGTTTTCTATGTTAGGTGATTGGGGGATTGAAGAGAAGGTGTTTTCCATCACTTTGGATAATGCAGCAGCAAATGACAAGTGCATTGAAGTAATGAAGGATCGACTTTGTTTGAAGGATGCTCTTTATAGTGATGGGGCATATGTTCATGTGCGTTGTTGTGCACATATCTTGAATCTTATAGTGAAAGAAGGGCTGAAAACAGTTAATATTCCAGTAGATAAGATAAGAGAGTCAGTCAAGTACCTTAAAGGTTCTCAAGTGAGAAAAACGAAATTCTTAGATACCGTAGAGAAATTGGGAATGACAGAAAGGAAGGGTCTTCGTCAAGATGTTCCAACAAGGTGGAATTCCACCTATATCATGCTTGATAGCTGCATTGTATATCAGAAGGTATTTGCTCACTTGAAGTTGATTGATGATAACTATCAGGATTGCCCTACTTCAAATGAATGGGAGCAAATTGTAGCAACTTGTAATTTTCTCAAGGCCTTCTATGAAGTCACAAACTTGTTCTCTGGAAGCAAGTATCCCACATCTAATTTATATTTTGATGGAATATGGAATATTCAAAAAATTTTAGAGGATGAGAGTAGTAATCCAAATGAGTTCATTAGACTTATGGCACAGGGAATGCGAACAAAGTTTGACAAGTATTGGTCAGAGTACAGCCCAATATTGGCTATGTCAGTGGTTTTGGATCCACGATTGAAACTTCAATTTGTGGAATTTTCTTACAAAAAGTTGTATTCTGATTCTATGACCAAGAAACTTGTTAGTGATGTTAGTAATAGGTTGGATAGACTCTATGAAGAGTATGCATCATCCAAGTCAAGTGCATGTACAAGCAACCAAAGGGAGAATATTGGAACATCAGGTGGAGGCAATTCTACATCTAAAGGAAATGTACTTAAACCACATTTACAAGTAAGTTTATTACTATTCAGTAAAAGTTTTAATAAGATTAAAGTTTAAGTTACATTTCTTATTATTGTTAATTCCTATTGCATAATTAAATTTATTTATTTTATAGGAATTTGCTGCTGAACAAAGCAAAGGTGGTAAGCAAACAGATATGTCAGAATTAGATATGTATTTGAAAGAGTCAAGGCTTCCTATAGATAAGGACTTGGACATCCTGGATTATTGGAAAGGCCAAGTATTTCGATATCCACATCTCACTCGAATGGCACGTGATATTTTGACAATCCCTATTTCAACAGTTGCCTCAGAATCAGCATTTAGTATTGGAGGTAGAATACTCGATCAATATCGTAGTTCCTTAACGCCTGAAAATGCTGAAGCATTGGTAACAACTCGTGATTGGTGCTGTGGAGTAGGTAAGTAAGACTTAAAATTAATAGTTGATTATACTTATAATATATAATAGATCTTTAATATGTTTTTATTGTATATCACTTGTAGGAGTTGATTATTTAGAGTTGAAGGCTAATGAAATTGTTGAAGATATTTTGGGGGTTGACAATCCGTCTGTAAGTTCCGATGCATCTAACTAATATCCCTACTGCAGTATAAAATCGGGTAATGATTATTATTTTTATTTTATTCTTCAAATTGATATAATTTTGCTGAAATATGACAGATTGATATTGAGGGAGCGACTTAAAGTGCTAGATCACAAAGGACATGGGGGAAGGGCAAGGATTAGAGATAGATATTGTTTATATTTCATTATAGATGATTTTGAATTGATTTAGTGAATTTCTCCTCTTTTGTACATGAAAGGAGAAACTATACATGCATATGCTGGTGGTACATGTTTTTTTGAAAGGTTTGGTACGTGGTATAGTGGTATAGGATTTTTTTGAAAGGTTTGGTGGTATACTAGTACAGGGTTTTTTTGAAAGGTTTTGGTGGTATAGTTCTTGGTTGTTCTTAAAGTTCAATTCATGTAATCAAGGTAACTTTTTATCCTTCTTTTGTATATGCAAGAACAATCTTTTGGCAGGAATGAAGAATGTAAAGATTTCTTAAGCCAATTTATGTTAATTGCTTTGCTCACATCTTAACGCATTTTTTGTGTAAAATGTGCTAATCACGCTGCTGCTCCTGGTTTAGTTTCAATTATTTTCTAAATTTTTTTTGTATATCTCAAGGTTTTAACAGATATTCTAACATTTATTGATGTAGGGAATAGTTATGGATTGCAACTACTATTGAAGATGGTTTATATATGCAAGTGTTGGTAGTTACTAATTCGTATAGTACTACAATATTGAGACTTGTGTATAAAACACTTCTTCACTCTGTTGATAAAATTAGCTTGTATTTGATTTAATTGCATGTTCAGTTTAAAATGTAGGATGAATAAAATTTCTATTCGATGTGTGGATCATTAGTTATTCACTGTGGATGGGGGTATGGAATGAATGAATCTACAAAGATTTGTTTGCACATGGATGTGCATAAGTGCATTTTTTAATTTATTACATACTGTTTTAGACATCTTTTACAAATTGTTAATGTTTATCAGGTGTATTTTGGCTATTTACAGGGGAAATGCTGTCGAATTTAATTTTGATTTAAAAAGTAATTTGTGTTGTAAAAAAGAACTAGGGTTGTCGTTAGGGTCAACCCTGTTAGTGTACGAATTTAATTCTGATTTATAGTAATATGTGTTGTAAAAAAGAACTAGGGTTACTAGGGTCGCCGTTAGGGTCAACCCTGTTAGGGTTAGGGTTTGAAAAATTGACCCGTTTATTAAATGAGTCATAGTTAGGGTTTACAAATATTGACCCGTCAACCCGTCAACCCGCCTAGGGTTGACCCGCGGATAACCCGTTGCCAGGTCTAATTAAGTACATATATTAGAAATACATGGTCATGGGTTATTTTGGGGACCCTTTAGTCGTAAGTTTTGGGGGTTCACTTATTAGAAACTCTTTTCTAATAAAAAAAAATAAATATTAAAGTGTTATATATTAGGTGACAACTTTTTGGCTGACTCACCATTCACGATGTGGCTGAATGCCACCACTGTGCATGCTATTGGGCATGCACCCCACGCATGCACCCCCCCTTTTACCTTTCCTTCCTATATATGTTACAGAGAGATAGAGATTAGGAAGAAGAACAAAATTTTGTACGAGTTAGTAAGTTAACAGAGAGATACAAGTAACAGAAAAATGTTCTGTACGAAAATCAAGTCTGTATGAGAGATATATATTATACGATGAATATGTACGTTATACAAGAGTAAAAAGTAATATCCTCTTCCACTTCTCTCAATATATCTTCGGTGTGCCCCAGAAATTATAACACGTTATCAGCACGAGTCTCTACCACTCTCCAGATCGAGACCCCGACATTTTGTGATCAATCCAAAGCTCCTGGGCATCTCACAAAATCAGAAAGGTATACTTGTGTTGTCTTATTTTCAATGTCGAATCTAACGAAGCTTGAGTTTATTGCTTTAGATATCACTGGAAATAACTAACTTTCCTGGGTCCTGGATATGGAACTCCACCTCGCGTCTAAGCAACTCGGAGATACTATCCGGGAAGGAAATCAGCCGACCACAGAAAGTCGTGCTGCTGCTGCCACTATTTTCATTAGGCACCACATCCATGAGGGACTTAAATCTGAATATTTGACGGTGAAAGATCCGTTAGTCCTCTGGAACTGTTTACAGGATAGATTTGGCCACTTGTCGATGGTCATACATCCTGGTGCTTTGAATGATTGGAGGAACCTGCGGTTGCAGGACTTCAAGTCAGTAACAGAATATAATTCAGCTCTATTCAGAATAACCTCGCAACTGAGACTGTGTAGTGACACTGTTACTGATGCGCAGCTGCTGGAGAAAACCTTCAGCACCTTCCACGCCTCTAATGTGTTGTTACAGCAGCAATATAGAGAACTTAGGTTCCAAAAATATTCTGAATTAATCTCCTGCCTTCTAGTTGCTGAAAAGAATAATGAATTGTTGTTATTGAACCATGAGGCTCGTCCCACTGGCTCTACGTCTATACCTGAAGCTTATGCAACGACTGCTTCAGGACAGGGACGTGGACGACCTGGTTATAAAGGTAGACGCGGTAGACGCTACCGACGGAATAATTCCGAGAAGTGGAATAATCCAAATCATGCTACACAAAATCCCCAGAAGAGGAATAACGCTGATCCCCAGGAGAGGGATAAAGCCGAAACGAAGCAAGGAAAAGGGAGAGGTTGGAATAAACCCCCTAGAGATGTAACCTGCTATCGTTGTGGTATGAAAGGACACCTGGCGCGTAATTGTTATACGGCCGAGCACCTAGTTGACTTGTATCAGGCTTTATGTAAGAAAGCCAAAACTGGTGCCGAGACAAATTATATTTGTAATGGTGTTCCCACTGATGATACCCACTTGGAGTTGTCCGATATGTTTCTTGATCTAGAAGGAGAGGATGTAAGCAAACTAATTGGGGGGTGAGCATGTTCACACCAATTAGAATTTTGCCATACAATTGGTGATTGAGTATGTTCATACCAATTGTACTACTTTTCTTGTACTACTTTTGTTCATATATAACATAAGTGTTTTGTGTATATGCTTATACTTGCTTTATTTTTTTTAAGGATATGGACCCAAGCAGAGGCATATCCCGAGATATTGGTCCAAGCAGAGACATATCCAAACAAAGCCAATATGGCGAGGATGTTTGTCTAGCAGACAGTGCTACGACCCATACAATCCTCCGTGATAGTAAATTTTTCACGAGCTTGAGTATGTTCAAGGCTTGCGTGACTACTATCACTGGTACGACCAGTTTGATTGAGGGCTCTGGTAGAGCTAGTATTATGCTCCCAGGTGGTACAATACTTGATATTGACGATGCTTTGTATTCCTCCAGATCCAGGAGAGATCTGTTGAGCTTTAAAGACATACGTCGTAATGGATACCACCTTGAGACAGTGAATGAGCATGATATGGAATACTTGTGTATTACCTCCACTGTCTCACACCAGAAGCGTATATTAGAGAAGCTCCCAGCTCTCTCCTCTGGTTTGTATCATACGATAATAAGAAGGGTTGAATCTTATGCCGTCTTGAACCAGAAGTTCAATGACCCGAAAGCGTTTATGCTTTGGCATGACCGACTTGGTCACCCAGGTTCTACCATGATGAGTAGAATAATTCAAAACACGCAGGGACATTCATTACAGAACAGGAAGATTCTGATGTCCAAAGATTATGCTTGTGCAGCGTGTTCCCTGGGTAAATTGGTGCTTAAACCATCTTTAACCAAGGTCGTTGTTGAATCCCCAGCTTTTCTGCAACGAATTCAGGGAGATATTTGTGGGCCTATCCATCCCCAATGTGGACCATTCCGATATTTTATGGTCTTGGTGGATGCTTCTGCGAGGTGGTCGCATGTTTGCCTATTATCCACTCGCAATGTTGCCTTTGCACGTTTGCTCGCTCAGATTATACGATTACGTGCACATTTCCCTGAATTCCCCATCAAGTCTATCCGTCTTGATGGAGCTGCCGAATTTACGTCCCAAGCTTTTGACGCTTATTACCAAGCAGTTGGCATCGACGTAGAGCATTTTGTTGCTCACGTTTATACATAAAATGGTCTGGCAGAATCATTTGTGAAGCGTCTTCAGCTCATTGCTCGGCCTATACTTATGAGAACTAAGCTACCTGTTGCAGCCTGGGGACATGCCATTTTACATGCAGCTGCATTGGTTCGGATTCGTCCGACTGCATATCANTAAATTTTTCACGAGCTTGAGTATGTTCAAGGCTTGCGTGACTACTATCACTGGTACGACCAGTTTGATTGAGGGCTCTGGTAGAGCTAGTATTATGCTCCCGGGTGGTACAATACTTGATATTGACGATGCTTTGTATTCCTCCAGATCTAGGGGAGATCTATTGAGTTTTAAAGATATACGTCGTAATGGATACCACCTTGAGACAGTGAATGAGGATGATATGGAATACTTGTGTATTACCTCCACTGTCTCACACCAGAA
>MVGT01002067.1:2248-29021 GCA_002174775.1 Macleaya cordata
TTGACGACTGCAGACTAGACAAGGGCCCCCAACTAATCCAGAGAAGGTTCCCCGACAACCTTCCCCCGCGTTTAACACCCATCGGGCAGGCATGCGAACCTCAGCTAAACTAGTTACTCAACACCACCACAAACATGGTTTACCGGGAAATAATCGTGACTTCCTAGACTTCCCTAGATGTACCTGTCTCCCTGACGTCCCATTCCGCCCTGAAGAAAAAAACACATAGCAAAGTCTCAGATGGTGTACCACATCCGGATAGCATGGTCCACCATCCTTGTAGAAAGTCCTCAACTTTTCACAAGTTCACCTTAGTGATAAGATATAGTAGTATATATATAGTTTGTGTGTCTTTTAAGTTAAAGTTCGAAAACTAGTTTGGAAGAACTCTTTTTGAAAACCAAAGTCCCTTTTGTAGAAATCCCCCTTTTGAAATTTTTTCTCTTTTGAAATCTACATACAACAAGTGTAACTGGTCCTAAGGGTGAGGGACCATGGCAAACCAACTCACCCACCCACGTAAGGGTGAGGATCCCTGGCAGGCCAACCCACGCACCCAAGTCTGCGGGACCTGGCAAACCAACTCACACACCCCCGTAAGGGTGAGGATCCCTGGCGGCCAACACACACAGATCACTCGGGTGGGAATCCGAGTGGAAGTAACACAGGCACTAGTCCACCTGAGGCATACACGGTTCCCCGTGTCATTATGAACCCTATCAACCCCGGTAGTGAGACGCCACTACCGTCCTTAGGCGGTCACGGGAGAAATTCCTTTTGTCACATTTTCAACGTTGGGTTTTTAAATCGAGAAAACACTCGATAAAATAGATTTTTGTCTCTTCCAAAGGTTTTCAATACATTAAACATGGTTTTCCGAACATAACCATCCTTTTATTGACATAAATCATAATAGAAAAATTGAAGTCACATAGTTCACAAATCCATGAGAAACATTTCATAAAACATGATATATGGTCAAGCATGCATTGTTTCCATGTTAAAACCAGTTTCTCAATGTTTTCTTCATAACATCAATATGTTGTTATCCATGAATTTCATGCCATACTTTGCATACAAAGGTACATATATAACAGTTCGAAATATGCATTTAAAAGGTTGGGTGCTATTAAGATGAATTGACTACCTACCTCTAGCGGTACAGAAACTGATCCTCCTCACCCAGAGAGTCAGCCGCACCCAGCTCACCAGCTGGACAAAGAAGCAAATGACAGAATTAGGTTCTAGTACTTAGAACCAAAAATCAAATAGATAAAAGAGGAACAAAAATAATTAAGAATCAAGAAAACATCAACGACTTAGAGTACTACTCTAAACTTCAACAGTTAGTAGAATTAGCAATACTACTTCAACTGTCTCTAATCAACCCATATCCACCGAAAACAAGATGGGATTATCACTTAAAGCCTCAAATAAGGCGAACTTCATCGTTGCTCTTCTAATGAAATAGAATTCTTCAAAATAGTACAAAAAGATAACCTATCCCATAAATCCTATCTTCAGTAAGATTGATCCCCGTAGTCTTCAACATGCTAGTTCCATCAAAATAACTTAGATTCAAAGCTCACTATCGTCAAGCTAAATTTCATATGAATCTTCAAAATTTCACACACACACCATCATTATCAATTTTCTAGACCCAAACTCAAGGTTCCATTGGAACCACCAAAATCCCCAAACTCTAAGCAAGGTAAGCTTCGACTTAAACCATTGGGTCCCAAGAGCACCAAAAAAGTCCATAAACTTCATCCTATTATATTTTTTTTTTGAAGTCATTATCCACCAAAACCATGAAATATTTTTATATTCACCACAACTAAACACCATCTTTAGTATGAACTAAAGGAAATTATCCCAATATTATGGATTCCACCATCTAATTTATTCATCATAAAATTTCTTTTTCTATCAACATTCACAAGCCATACAAGGACAAATCACCAAAATCTCATCAAAATTAAATCTCCACTTGCATGCATCAAAATGGGGGTAATTAGATCATAAAAACCCATTATTCATCTAAAATCTTCAACCCATCTATCTAACAATTTCTAGGGCATAACAAAATTTCATTTTCTTCAAAAACCCCAATTTACATCACAAAAATTTCAAGATCCACAATATTTAGGTGATGATTTCTCATTTTAACACAAAAATATTAGCCCATCTCATCCCTTCTTCCACCATTAAGCTCAAAAACAAGATCTACACTAGCATGCATGTTTGAACAACACAAAACTAAGTTATTAGTTCATAAATTCAGCTGAAATGGGAGTGAAATGGTGAGAAAAATTACCCAAAGAGAAATCCCTCTCTTCCTTTTCTTCTTCCTTCTTCTTCCTTCTTCTTCTTCTTCCTTCTTCCTTCTTCTTCTTCTGCTTCCCCCTCTGCCAGAAAAGGGCAGCTGCTGCCGCCGGCAGCAGTTCTTCTTCCTGTTACGGCGTGGACAGCAGCAGCAGCTGCTGCTGCTGCTGCTGTTTTTTCTTCTTCCCCTTCCTTCTTCTCTCTCTCTCTCTCTCTCTCTCTCCCACGATTTCTCCCCCCTTTCCCTCAGTTCTCTCTCTCTCTCATTTTCTCTCACTCTCCCTGTCTTTCTCTCCCTCACGATCTGTCTCACTCTCTCTCTCACAGTTTTCTCCCTTATTCTCTTCTTTCTTTTCTTCTTTTTCCTTTTTTTTTGTTCCTAATATCATTTCTACTATAAAGGTTATTATTAGCAGATTTTTTTGTTTAAAACATTACTAATACTACTAATATTATTATTATTAGTAATAAATCCCTTTTTTTTTATTAATGGGGTTTCACATACGTGACGAAGACGATGACTCGCACGCGTCCAGTGTGCGTATGCAGAGATGTATGAGAATGACCCTAAAAGTCAACTAAAAACGGTCTAAGAACCCTAGTCTTTGTTTAGGAATTCTAAGATCCTAAATGCATGCCCTAGACTAATGAAATTATTTTTTCTTGAAAACGATTGATTTTTATTTTATTTTTTAGAAAAGGCTTGGAACCGAAGTTGGGATCAGATCAGGAACTTCACTTAACCAAGTGAATTCCAGGACCGACCCTGAAAAGCAAGAAACAACCCTAGGACTAATGCAACCTATCTCTAAGCAAACAGTCATAGGCTAAGCACAAACTTAAGTCTATTCTAGGGTTTTTTATGGTTTGGCACTGACTGGGCTTCGAAAGCCAGATAGAAAGATGCGGCCTATGAACCCGGAAAGGGGGTTCAAGTCCCAAATATTTTATTCAAAAGCTTATTCACATTTATTTCTCTAGCCTAAAAGGGATTGAACTGCAAATTAAGCTAAAACAAGACAGGATCAAAAAGAATTTATGAATCAAAGCATATGCGCGTATCTCATGAATTTCTAATATGGCACTCGTGGAAAACACATCAAGCAATCATGTGACACAATCATATCATCGCATAATCATATCATCATGCCAAAACAGTAAAGAGTACCAAATGGATTGAACTTAATATTTCAGTACTAAACAAAGTAAGCTAAACGTTAATCCAATGGGATTTTCCACAATCTAAACCGTTCACGTTGAAGATCATGCCACATCTAACATGCTTTTCACAAACATTAAGGCATTCTTATCTCATTCATCATGTGATCATGCTCATTTTGCTCTCTTTCTATAAAACACTTAAGCATGAAAATCATCATCACCTGGTTAGGATTTCATCTTAATGACCACCAACATGCATCTTGAACATTGATTATAGCACAAATATACATGGCTACAATGATATCTCAAACCACCATATGAGAATATAATATTATCACACAATCTATTCCCATAAACATATTCTTTGACGGCTATATCTAAGATATGAGATCCGTAGTTATTGACATGATTCAGTCACTAAGCATTTCCGAAAACATAATTTCAAATAATATCAACACGAATAAACCCACACTTTACTCTCGGGTATCATATCATCATATATCTACAAAAGCCTTTCTATGAATATAAGCATTCTCTTATGAAAAACTACAGAGAGATTAACAAGCTTTTTCATCTAAAAACGTCATTCTATATACAGAGTAGTAAAACTGAACTATTTCATGCTTTTCAACTCATAATTCCATTATATACAAAGATGAGAAAACAAGATTATTACATACTTTTCAACAGAGAACTTTATTTCATACTAGAAATGGAAATCAACACTTCCACTCACTTTTAGCTATAAGCTTTGTTTTACGTCAACATTGAAGATCAAGATATCCATATACTCAACAAAGAATGGATACAAGTCCTATCTTATACCAACACATAGTCAACAAAGAATGGATGCAAATTCTATTTCATACCAAAAATGGAAATCAAGATTATTACATTCAGATTTCTAACATGGATCATTTTTTACAAAAGAGAGGATTAAGAGAGAAAGAAAGTTTACTAACCTGAGATTGCAATTGATCCAACTAAGCAAATGTAAGAGAGAAATCTATAATACGCTTCATATAATTGGTTTTAGATGAAGAGAATATGTGAAAGATTACTGGAATTTCCAAACTTCAAAAGAAGAAAATGATGTCACTGCCTTGGACTCATCCTCCTATGATGATGCAGGAAAGAAGATGCATTAAGGGCAAAAAGATTCCACTCTCTCTCTGTCCACACCTCACCTAATCTTCTCTGATCTTCTCTCTTACCTCACTCATATTTTCCTCTCCACTCTCTACTCTGTTGATATTCCCTTAATGGGGAAGAAAAAAGTCACTCACAACCACCTTAAAATAGAAACCCTAATTTTCTTGGAAGAAAGAACAGAAGAGATGAAGATTGAAGAAGCTAGAGGTAGAACAAACAAAGAGACTTTCTTTTTCAGGTAACTTTCATTTTAAAGGAAAAACTAGGGTTTCCTTTCTAGTTAACCACTTAATCAACCACACTTGGATGGTTGAGATGAAGAGGAAGAAAAATATCTCCTCTTAGTGGCCACTTGCTCTGCAAGGAGTGGGTGGTCTAGGTTCACACGGATCGAGTAAGTTTTGTGAGAGAGAAGAAAAACAAAAAGAGGGAATAGCCCCTCTCCACAAAATAAGTATATTCCAAGAAATCCATCAAGATGAGGACATGTGTCCTTTTTGGCTTTCAAAACTTTTAAGGCGGGAGAGAATGTGTGTTGCTATATAGGAAAATCGGCCCTTGAAGGGCCTATCCCAATCATATAGTGACACATGTCACTTACTTTTTCAAAAACAATGTTATTTTTCAATCTATACCAAAAACAGAAGAAGATTTTCTTTTCATCACACGGGAAAGATCGGCCTTCCAAGGGCCAATCCCAGTAATGTGGTGACATATGTCACCTAAGTCACATGAAATACATTTTTTTCTTTTTATAACACAAAATGCATTTTTTTTCTTGTTACACAAACACATTTTTTTCTCTGATAATCACTTTTTCCTTTTTCTTCTTCTTTAAAACAAAAAATGGGACACATGTGACCACATTATAGAGATCGACCCTTGAAAGGCCGGTCTCTCCAATGTGGTGACAAGTGTCACCCAAAAATACATTTTTGCTTATTTCTTTTCTTCCTCTTCTTTTTTTCTTTTTTTTTTCAAAAAAAATAAAAAAACAACAAACATGTGTCTTCATATTAGGGGGATCGGCTTTCCAAGGGCCGATCCCACTAGTATAGTGAACATGTCACTTTTTATAAAAAAAAAACATAAAAATCCTTTTCTCAAAACAACCTTTTTCATTTCCAAAACAACCTTTTATTCTTTTTCTTTTTTTAAAAACAACCTATTTTCTTTTTAAAAGAATAAAAGGGTAGGTGACGTGTGTCACCTTAGAAGGAGATCGGCCCTCTAAGGGCCGATTCCAACCCTTTGGTGACACGTGTCACCAACCCTGTTCCAAACACCTTTTGCTCTTTAGTTTTTTTTACAAAAAAGGTCCTTGAAATTCCTTAAAGAGTCCAAAATGATACTTTTCTACATCAAAAGGGATCCCACAAGCCAAAGATGGTTCTGTATTCATGCCTTTGCAAAATTGGTTCTAGTTCCAGGTGTTTAAGATTAGATGAACCAATCTCCCTCAACCTTAGAGAGTACCATCCAGTTAATTGGGTCAGCAATTGGTCTGAATTCCCTCATGCCCAGTCGATGTTGATTTGGAATCTCTCACGATTATCAATTGACGCCACCCAAAGCGGGTGCGAAAATTGGGTGTCTACAGATGCCCCTCTTTGCCAGAGGCTGCTTGCAGCTGAAAGCTGAGGAGATCCAATTTTCGCACATCCGCATTTGAATAATTTCTTACACGATTCACTCAGAAAACTCGGTGTGGATTCCTCGACCGATGAAGTTTTGACGGTCTATCAATCGGGGTGATACCTACTGTCGACAGGGTCGAGACTGAGGCAGGATGCAGCTCCCTATCGACTTTATTCGAGATTAGAGTGAATGAAAAACCCAATGTGGGCAACTGCCGAGACTAGAGTTGATCGGTGACAACCGAGACTGGAGTGAAATTACCTCAACTGAGGGCAGAGGCAGGTGTGCTTTTGGCAAATTTTATCTCTTCCATGAAATGTTGGAATTTTTATCTTGGAGTATGTTAGGTTTCCTCGCTCATAGCTTTGCTCCTGGATACCTACAATTGTTAGGTCAGTTTACAACACCTAGACTCTTCCATACTTTACAAAAAACTTTCCTTTGATTAATTTCCCAAGACCTTAAGTCTCTGTGTTGGCAGAGTTACACCTCTTCACGTGATTACTTTCGGAAGCATTTAGGTCCCACCTGAGATTTTCTGTAGAAGACATGAATGAAGGGATCCTGCTAGCTTTATTGTTTCCAGGGGTTGGTTGGGTTCAGAGGTGGTTGGGCCTTTTAATTAGTTTGGTGGGATGTAAATGAGGTTGGTGGGTGGGTGAGATGGTACTTATTGACCCTATGCTTTGCTTCCTCAATAGGTATTATCTATAAATTAGAAGAGTTCCTTCCTTGGTCTACCACTCCATCTGAGTCCCTCGGGAATGGCAACCACTTCAAAGTTTCAAACCTCCAATCATTAGTTACTTTTCAACCTCACACTTTCCAAAGTTTTTCCTTTTTTATTTATCTATCTGTTTTTTCTTCCCAGGTCCTTGGCTTTCTCTATCAAGTCCCTCTCTCCAGACTTTTCTTTTCCTTTCTACATCAGATCCCAACATTCCCTTCATCATTTACTATTCCCATGGCTCTTGGTGCGTGGATTAGGGACATGGGTCCCCTTGAGGAAGCCTTTGTCACTGTCCACAACTTTGGGCACGTGGTTGACCTGTCCCATGTCAACCTTGATATGAGTCTTATTCAAGCAGACGCATCACGTTGGAATAGGGATTTGTGACTTTTTCGTTTCGGGTATTGTGACATTTGTTTGACAATTGGGGAATTTTCCACATTGTTAGGTGTTTCCTCTGAGGGCCCCATGTTTACTCCAGTATCGATACCACCCTGATACACAACATCAGGGAGCCAAAGTATCGATACTGCCTAAGGTTGGTATCGATACTGGCAGTGTAGTATCGACACTGACCCCAGAGGTGAGTATTAATACTGACCTAGCTGACTTACATGCTAGCTCAGTATCGATACTACCTTCAGAGGGTATCGATAACACCCTGTCCATAAGCTAGAATAGCCTCTAAAATGCGCCTAAATGGGTTCTAAATTCAGCCTAGCTTATGTGGCTAAGTCCTAATGCATTCTAACCACATATGAATGATAAATAAGGTCACTTACCAACGTGTGGTGAGTTCCTGTGGTGAGTTGAGTCCGATGGTGTGCTTTCTCTTCGATCTTCGATGAAGTGTGAGTTTGCACCAAGGATACAACCTAACTCTAGCTCAAACATGGACTTACAATTGAGTTCATTGTCTCATCATGAACATTGACAAACCCAAAGGGACCTTTCAATCTCCCCCTTTGTCAATTTCATGACAAAACCCCATACATAAGAAAGTTTCCAAAAGACACATTACAACACAAATTTTCTTATAATGGACTCAATCAAATGCAAAACTTCCCTAATAAGAGATAAACAACAAATATAGGAAAACTTCTGCAAAATCACACAAGAGTCATCAAGGCATCATAATATAAGCAGTAAACCTCAAGCTTCAGTTTCTTGAAACTCCCCCTATCTTATACAACTCCCCCATAATTACTTCTCCCCCTTTTTGTATTGAAATCGACAAAGGCCGGAGGGGGTAGAGGAGATGAGCATAAGGCGTGAGGTTCACCATGCCACAAGTTATGAGATATGCAGTAATAAGCAAAACTTGAAGCAAGGGAAGATAACATGCATCAAAAGACATTTAAAATTCTTTCATTCGAAAGAGAACACGTCTACAAGTGATAGAAATGAGTGAAGCGAAATAGACAAGCATAGTTATCTAATATTCATAACAGGATGAAAACCAACTGAGAGACTACAAAAATAAATCACGTAGTATCCTAGTCTAATCATTCTCCTCACCACTGTCATTACAAGCTTATTCTCTGGAGTTAAAAGATGAATCAGACCCGATAAGACAAAAATTTGATCGGGAGAAGAAAGGTATGGTTCAACGCAATTCCTCGAAGGACGGAACAAAATGGGGTCAATCACCGGCTGAGGTTTGCACATATCATAGAGAGCCTCTGGGGTGACTATAATAAATTTGCCCGAGATAAAAGATGTGAAAGTAAAGACAGCGGAGTCAACAACATGCATATTTGCATAGAACCGTTGTCTATCCTGGGGTAGGCCATCCTTGTTCCTTCTAAAAGGTCGAGGCTAAGGAAACACACAAGAGAATTTCAAATGTCGCTAAAACCCATGCGTTAAAAACGAACCTTTTCAAAAACGTATTGGAGTAAAAGTTCTTTCCAGATACAAGCTGGGAGTTTTTCAAACAATCTGTCATGGAAACCACTTTTTCAACAAAAACTCCCCCTAAATCGAATCATCCAAAACCTTTTGAGGTGTATAGCAACAAAATACATTATCAATAAAGCATAAGTACTATGATAGCTCGTCCATACTAGTTTGGTTCGAAATAGTTTGAGAGAAGTAATGAACATACAAACTAGGATCAACCCACACACATTCAATCAAACACAAGATACAAACATAAGTTTAGAAAAGTTCGAGTGAAATGTTTGAGGCAAAGAACTTGAGATCTCAAAGTTTATTATCCAAAGATATTCAAAAAATCCAAAAACTCATGATTCAAGAGCAAGTGATCAAAAACCTTATCTAAGATATTCAAGATGCATAAGGAAAAGACCACAGTGAAGACACACATGTCAAAACCAAATCAAAGCACAAATGATCTGTGTGCAAAGCAAAGATACTACGGGAGAAAAACATGCATAAATGCCATGAACTTTCAAAAACACGAAGTATCACAAAATTCTTTCTAGAATGCGAGAAAATTAACGTTGTGTAATGTAATGCAAACAAGAAGAAACGCACTCAACTACCCATTACGAGAAAAAGACAGGTAACAACAGTGGTAGGAGAGTGGAACAGGGTGATCTCAAGACATGGAGACTACACCAAATGCCCTTCTAAGAATATCAAAAATCAAAGAAATCAGGGACTAGGAGAGGATATCAACAATTGGATTCACAGTCGGCACGTACTCATGATGTATTACCTTCTCTTCAACTAAGTCACGGATAAAGTGCAGCCTAATATCAATGTGCTCAGTTCTAAAGTGTTGATCATGAATCATGGTGATATCAAAAGTACAAGTGTTATCACAACAAACAATTATAGTGGCATGCTTAAAACCATAATCAATAAGCATATGTAACAGCCAAAATAATTGAGTGAAACACAAACCTATCGTGATATCCTCTACCTCGGTTATGGATAAGAATTGAGAGTCTTGCTTCTTACTCTTTCTATCATCCACATTTCTGGCCCAACCCGCATCGGAGTAGGCATAAATCTCAAAGTTGATGTCCTTGGTGTACCAAAGTCCACACCCAAGAGATCCCTTATATTAGAGTCTTATTTTGTCAATTCTGAACAAGCCCAATTTATAAGGCGCAATAAAAGGTAAAAGACAACACTCCCACACAGAATAGAGACATTAAACTCTAGGAGATGTCTTTTAACTTATTTCCTGCACATGTCCACAAGACACATCAAGGTACCATAGAAATATGAATATAGATACTCAATAAGCTTACACTCCCCCTTGATGAGTGGCACAAGAATCGCTCCCCCTATGTGATATATCTCCCGTCATATAGTACTCCCTTTGAAAGGTCAAGAACACATAATTCTCCGCTTTTTGTCACACATATACAAAGGATAGAGACATAAAAGGTACAAGGAAAAACAGAGGAAGATAGTGCAAGAAAATACACATACAAATCAACCAACCATCAGGATGCATATCTAACTAGCTTTCGTATTTGCGCAAATGACAAGAAGTTTGTAGTTAGATAGTCGATAGATACATAAGGTGGAAGGTAAGCACATGACTAGTCACACACTATATCAATTATCCAAACTAGCTAAGGAGAATCAAAGCTATGATGAAAGAATAGAAGTACGGTGGGTGAGACTATCCTAGTTTCGAAAACCAATGGATAAAATGCATATTGTTTGATAAAACAACTATTAACCTAATGCACCATAATGAGCAAGTATGCACAAAAATGTACAAGGAATCAATTCATGCACACACTCTTAACCAAATTATTAACAAGATTGAATCTTAAAATTAGTCTGGTTCAACATGCATCAACACTCGACCCAGAAACATGCGAATGAAATATAGAGAAGAGTGTGAATACAAACCCGCAGAAAATGTTCTGCTTGATGTGGTTGACCATCAGTAGTCACCACTTGTGCAGTACCTTGTTTCTCATTCAATCATAAAGTTTTATACAATTCATTCAATATTGATAAAGAACCAAGATAATAAGCATAGGAAAATACACACATGTTGCAAAAATAGATTTGCCAAAAAGTTTAAACATGGTGTAAGGTATGATACTTGGTAGATATAAAATTGTGTTCATATGCAATGGAACTCTCTCTACAAGTACATACTTCATAAGCTAGAATGCATATAATTGAAAAATGTAAACTAGTAGAGCACCCTACTCAATTTCCCTAATAAAATACGCAATCAACGCAAAGGGAAGAGTGAGAACAACAACAATTAAGTAATGATGTGACTACTACCACCAACCAGTAAACATTTTGAAGACATACCGGTGTTGTAAGCAACGGGAGATTCAAGACTAATCAAACCACTTTTCCTTACCCATATGACCTTGAGCTTCTTGGAGGTATTCTTTTGACTCAAGTCCACAAGAGTAGGTTCCTCTTCCTTTTCATTGAAAAAGATCTAAGTCCACAGGAATAAGCACCTTACTTGTTGTTCAAAAGCTTGATTCTTTTTAAAAGATCTCTGCACAATCACAAGAAATTCATCAAAAGAATTGGGTTTCTCTCCGAGGGAAATCACCTGTGTGAACTGAGAGAAACCGATGACCATAATCAAAATAAAACATTTCGACACACTAATGTTATTGGGGATGTGGAGCCTTGCCCACTTGAGTTGACGGGTGTTCAATATTGTCAACTCGTTTCTTCACCCACACCAACTTCTCTTTCTTTTTTGGAACTTCAACCTTTGACTCGGGTCAGGTGGCTTGCTTCACTTTGGTCGTCTTGCCTTATCTCTTGGCATACGGTTTCTTACTATATGTTGTTCTACTGTTGTTAGGATTCGCTAGTCTCCCAATCTCTCCAGTCAAAGCTCTTGCTTTACCTTGAAGTTGCTTGAACTTCTTGAGTAGCTCCTTTTCTCTTTGCGATCGGTGGAGGTCTTTGTAATGACCCAAAATAATTTAGTTGACCATTCAATGTTAAGTCGAGTCAAATTGAGTCTAGTCCAAAGCTTTGAACGTGAAACCAATTAATTATTAGAATAATTAAGTTTAGTGTTAAAATAATTAAATTTAGGATTTAATAATGAAATTTTGATCAGAGGGTAATTTAAGGATTCTAACTGCATGAATGGATAGATCTCAAAAATTTATTGAATTTCGACTACTCACACGCGAAAATTAGACAACGTATCAGGCCAATCCGAAGTCCGGAACACGAGTTTGACCACGCTGATAGGTTTGACGCGAATTTGACCAATGAAGCTTTATTTAGATGTGCATACATGTAATACATATATGTATGTAGTGTATTAAATAGTTTCCTTATAAACTAATTCATTTGTACACAAATTTATATATGTTTGTTATGTAGCAAAATGTTTCTCTTGTACTTCATCTGTTAAGAAGCTGATTTTAACTTTCTCTTCAATTCCACCGAATTGAATTTGTTAATAGAAATCAGGAGAGAGTTAGAGGAAACAGTAGATAGAGCTAGAGAGTGAGAGAGCTAGAGAGAGACAGCAGGGAGATGACGGGAGAGAAAGTAAAGGAAGAAGAAAAGAAAGAAAGAAAGAAAGAAAGAGAAAGAAAAAGACGGGAGAGAAGGAGAAGAACAAAGAAGAAGGAAGAAGGAGAAGAAGAAAGAGAAGAAAGGAAAGAAAGAAAGAAAGGAAGAGAAAGAGAGAGAGAGACGGTCATTAGAGATAGAGAGAGATGACAGTAGAAAGAGAAGAAGAAGAAGATGAAGATGACGATGGGGAGATCGATTGGGCCTTGATTTTGTTGTTGGAGGTAAAATTGGAAACCCCAAACCCTTAATTTATTATTCCTTTTGCTAAAATTGATTTGGAGAGAGTTTGGATTAGTAAAATTTCTCTTATTATATAGATTACAAATGAGATGTTCTAGGTTAGATTAGATTTAAGGATTGAACTCCTTTTCTTTGCCCTAATTAATACAGTAGGTTAGTTAATTTCTTAGAGACAGATTCAATAAGGGTTGTATAACCTAAGTAGGTATATAGTCGATTAAATTAGTTTAGAGTCATTATAATTCAAGTTCTTTGGGTTATGATTTTGAAGAAATTAACCCTCAAATTTGATAAGGATTTAGTTTGGGATTTATTTGAAGAACTTGAAATTAATTTTGATCTCTGTGGTTAAACTTTAGTGAACTGATTTTGTTAATTGTGACATATTCAAAATTGAATTTCAGATTCAATGATTTTGAGGTATTTGGGTTTCCTTTTAATTAATGTTAACTGAATAGAAATTCCCAATTTCTCAATTTCACGAGGAATTATTTTAAAATCAGATTTCTAAGTTTGGGAATTTTGGAAACCCTCAACTTTAAGATGATCCCTAATAATTTCAGATTTTGGATGTTTGGGATTTTTGAGAAATTAGTTGTTACACTTAGCTAGAAATTAAGGGGATGTTTGGAGTAATTCAGGTTTGATTAAGGGTACCTAAACCTTTATGGAGACTGTTTAGATTATAATTTAGACTACCAAACTATTTTGTATGAATTAATGAGAACAACAAGGATTTCTAAAAGTGAATTGAATATGTTATTTACAGTTGGGAGTTTGTACTAGGACCAATTATTGGAGACGAACAACACAATAAAGAGCTAGCCTTGCAGGATTTGAGGTAGGAACTTATAAATACTCTCTTGTAGCCATTAAAATACTTTCAATGTTTTTGATAGGGTTTAGATTTGTAAATCAAATATATTATTTTGCAAAGCATACATGATTTATTTGTGATGTCCTATTGATACGAAAATAATTCTCCAAAAGTATAGTTTTATATAGTAATGTAAAACAGTAATAGTTATTTTTAAAATAACTAGATTTCAAATAATTATATATATGAATGAGTTATATACATATATAAATATATGGATGATTCTTTTCTTACTTATAGTTAAATAAACTATATTTTCAAATTGAGATTTAATCGTTATCGAGCTTTAGGGATGGGTATATTTTCAAAACCAAATAGATTTTGGGGTTCTTATAATATATATATATATTTTACTTCCTTCCATCTGTAGGGAGAAGTAGTTATTTTGAGATAATATGTGGGATAGAGGTTCCCAGTTGTTGGGTATGTGTTGGTGATTCCCTAGGTACGGGCTTTCCCCCAGAATATATACTATATATGTTATGCTGGGATTTCCCCTAGTTATGATTATCACCGGTTTTCCCCGAATTATATTACAGGCTTTCCTCCGATTACCCGGCTTTCCCCAGATTATATTACCGGCTTTCTCCAGATTATATTACCGGCTTTCTCCAGAATAATATTAGATGGGAGATCACAACATATACATGGATGCTAGTTTTTATAGGAAAAAGTATTTTCTACTACTAAAACTTGTAGTATTATAATATGTATTTTAAGGTGATCTGGAAAAAGATGTTGAATGCCTACACGAGGAAATCATTGAAGTTTTCCTAAAAACAATGATTTGTTCTGTATTTTTATTATGTTTTCCTGTCATATGACAGGAATGGGACTCTCATGATATAGGAAAACTATTGAAATCTAGGTTATTCTATTTCTCTTTCTGGAAAACCATGTTTGGATAGGTACGTGTATGATTCTAGAAATGGTGAGGTTACATAATGACTAGATTAGGCAAAGACTTGAGGAGCGTAACAACTCCTGGATTATTTTAATGATCATTAAGATGTCTGCACGAGTCAAACTGCTGACCACCGCGACAACGGCTAAATCGACAAATTATGGTCAAGGGTCCACCTAAACCCAAATCATGAGCCAGCGTGCATCTCACACCAACCGATAAATCAGCGCTCGGTCAGAAATCAGGAACTAAGGATGGGGTTCCACATCTGTTAAGTTGGAACACGATTTTGCTAACTGACTAGGAGCTGAAACATCTAGTCGTGGCCTCTTCACTCTAAGATGATTACACTGCGTAGTATTATGATGGTGAAATATTGTTAGTTTATCTATACTTGTATGGGTAAGTGAATGGTTATCGGTTTATATTGTAGTAAAGGTACCAAATGCTTTTATATTACTGTATTATGATTTCTCAGTTTGCTTTAAAACCTGCATTGTCTTAAATTCATATTAGTGACTACCTGTTAGTATTATAAGTTCTCACTGGGCTTTTTGCTCAGGAAATCGAGGAGATAATAGGTGATTGGACGTTGTGTCATTTGAGGAGGCTAGTATAGGGAGACTTTCTACCTCAGGTTTATTTTACTTGAGGTGTTGTTATTATTTAGTTATGATGTAGTTATTTTTCCTTGCTTTGTATATATATTTTTGGACTATATATTATAAAACAAACACACTTATGTTTATGTTGTACCATTGACAAATCTTATCTATGTATTATTTTATTAAAAGTGAGAGATCGTTTTAGAATTATAGTCTGGATCTAGCTTAGTAGATGACTAGGTATTTTATATTGATGAATAGGGTTGATTGGACATGATGAGATGATATGACAATTGTGGATGAATGGAATGATTTAGAAAATATTTATTGTGGATAAATTATCTCTTCTACAGGCTTATGGCAGGTTTCAGACCCTGAAAATACAAGGGAAACTCTGGTGAATTTTGCGTTAGGCCAAACCATATTTTGAGGTGATTAAAGTTTTCCCGAACTAGATTAGTTTAACTCTGATTTAGGTTCATAAATCTTATTTAGGTTTCTTTAGTAATAATTAATCACCTTGTGTAGTTAACCTAATGACTCGAGATGCGATTCAATCTCTTAGAGATTTGAGTTTCAAATTAGGGCGTTACAGTCTTCCAAGTAGAATTTGCAAGTATTTTGCAAGTGACCTTGATATCCACAATATGAGCACGTGTGGATACTTTGAGGCGATCTCCTAATGCCTCTTGGCTTGGCTTGTGGCTTGGCAACTTTCTTTGGAGCTTGTTGCTTGCCAACTTGCTTTGGAGCTTGCTTGTCGGCTTACTTAACTGCTCTCTTTTGTGGAGGAGGAAAAGTCTTAGCTTTCACAAAAGTCGTTGACGTTGAAGTGCTAGCAACCTTACTTGGATCAAACCCGAGTCCCTTTTTGTCACCCAAATTCTTCGATCCTTTCAACATTGACACAAGGTTATTTGACCCGTGATTGAATTTAATGAGAATCTCTTTAGACTCTTTCAGCTCTTCCTTCACTCTCTTCATCTTATCAAGGAGAGATGTGACTCTCTCAGTTGCCACCACAAGCTCATTCTTGAGAAACTTGATTTCTTTTTCTTTCCCTTCACGAATCTCATTACCTTCTACCTCTCTCTTGGAGGCTTCTTCCACTTGAAGAATTAGATCATTCTTTTCAGTCTTAAGACTTGAAATCTTCAGTTTGAGCTCATTGTTATCCTTTGACAAGCTCTTACTATTTTCCAAAATTCTTGAAAACAGCTCTTCCTAGTGGAGATCATCTTCACTGTCATCTTCCTCACTTGAGGATTGAACAATCCCTTTGTCTTCTACTTGCTCCTGTGAGGAATCATGTGAAGCAGTGAAGGCAACATAGTTTCTTGTCGTTGCTTCTTCACTATTATGAGACGAGTCGGATTCCGACGATGAATCATCAAAAGTAACATTCATCGCTTTCTGGCCCCTAGAATCTCCGAAGCTTCTCTTATTTGGGCAAATGCTTGCCATGTGTCCAAATCTTTGACACTTGAAATATTGAACCTCATCACTTTTCTTCTTCTCAAACCTATCTTCATTGGGTTGGGACTTGGAGAAGGAAGAGCTCTTCTTGTCGAATTCTTGAAATTCTCCTTTCTTCTTTTTCATGTGCTTCATGAACTTCCTTATGAGGATAGCAATTTCATCATCACTTGAGTCATCGAAGGATTTGTCATTCGACATGCTAGCTTTCTTGGAGGCCCTGAAAGATATATTCTCGGACTTCATTGAAGAGCAGAAGTTTAACTCAAATGTCCAAAGATTTCCTGCAAGTTCCTCAGGTAGAAGAGCATCAATATTTTTACTCTCCTCAATTGCCGTAACATTGGCTTCAAATATCTTGGGGAGAGATCTCAAGACCTTACAGACTATCTTAGAGTTAGAAATAGTCTCTCCAAAGACAAATGTGTTGTTTACAATCTCACCAAGTTTGCCATAAAACTCGTTAAAGGTCTCATTCTCCTCCATTCGAAGATTTTCGAATTGAGTTGTTAACATTTGTAACTTTGCAACTTTGACGGTCCGGGTACCTTCATGTGTGACCTCTAATTTGGTCCATGCCTCTTTTGCCACAAGGCAATTGGATATGCTTCTAAACTCATCGGCCGTAACTGCATTAAAGATGGCATTCAGACCTTGATTGTTATATGTGACCTTAGAAATATCATTCGAGGTCTATTCATCCCTCTGTTTGGGTCTAGTCACAGCAATGCCATCAATTCTGGCGGCCGTGGTTGGAGGAGACCAACCATCTTCTATAGCCATCCAAACTGTTTTATCTATAGAGCTTAGGAAGGCCCTCATGCGTTCTTTCCAATACGCATAATTGCTTCCATTGAACAATGGAGGTCTATTCACAGAACTTCCTTCCATATTTCACTACAAGGATCTCACCGGGATGTAAAGCCCTAAATGGTGAACTATGCTCTTATACCAAGTGAAATATCACTTATTCTTAGGTTTAGGTCACAACACTAAACACTAATCTAGGTGTATATGGAAGGAGGATCAATATCTACCAATTTAAAATTTAATTCACAATGAATTCATAATTAGTAGAAATTGAAACAAACAAGTATTGACTTATTCGATTCTCAAATGCAAGAATAAGGAAAATCAAATATTTCAATCTTGTACAGAAATCATTCACAAATATAAGCATTAAACATAAATGATTTTTGTTGACAGGGAAAAACCTAACTGAAAAAACCCCAAGACCTAGTCCAGAAATTACCACTAAGAGTTATGAGAAATCTTACAACCGTTCAAATCGACTACACGAATCCCTTATGCAAACTCGACCGGTCTTTCTACATGACCTGAATTCAGGAATCGCCTCTTCAATGATATGTGCATCTCTAACTCAGAATCCACCAAGCCCCGCACTTGTTAGCTTGAATCCACAAGCCTCTTGTACGCTCCAACTCGGAATCCACCAAGCCTCATACTTGTATGCTTGAATCTACGAACCTGAACCTCGCCGGAACTCCACAGACGAACTCACCGGAACTCCACCGGTTACTGTAATGGTGTTTGAAGATTTAGTGTTTCTTCAATGATCTATGGCTCTCATGCTAGAATGATATGCAAGATCTAGCTAAAATGAAAATCCCTATGAGAGTAGAACAAAATCAACTCTCTTAAAAAAGTTAGCTCAATCTCTCTCAAGATCTTGAAGCCCTAGCTATTTGGAGAAGATGACTATAAGGAGTCTCTCAATGGTTTCTCACTCTAAGCGCTCTAACTCTCTTCTTCTTTGATGCATAACCTAAAATGGTTTGCCTCTCTTTTATATAAAGAGAAGGAGCAAAACCTAAGGTCATTTGGGTCAAAAGACCAAAAGGGTATAAAACCCCAGGCTAAAAATCGGGCAAGAAAAAGGCTCTGGTTTGCGAACTGGCCTTGGTATCGATACTGCTCTTAGTGAGTATCGATACCACCCTGATACACAACATCAGGGAGCCCAAGTATTGATACTGCTTAAGGCTGGTATCGATACTGGCAATGTAGTATCGATACTAACCCCAGAGGTGAGTATCGATACTGACCTAGCTGACTTACAGGCTAGGTCAGTATCGATACCACCTTCAGAGGGTATCGATACCACCCTGCCCATAAGCTAGAATAGCCTCTAAAATGTGTCTAAATGGGTTCTAAATTTGTCCTAGCTTATGTGGATAAGTCCTAAAGCATTCTAACCACCTATGAATGATAAACAAGGTCACTTACCAACGTGTGGTGAGTTCCTGTGGTGAGTTGATTCCGATGGTGTGCTTTCTCTTCAATCGTCGATGAAGTGTGCATTTGCACGAAGGATACAACTTAACTCTAACTCAAGCATAAACTTACAATTGAGTTCATTGTCTCATCATGAACATTGACAAACCCAAAGGGACCTTCCAGAATTAACCGTATGTCAATACAATTAATGGTTAACGATCACACTATTACCTAATTAAAATGTACTGAGGTGATAAACAGTAAAACAAAAATCTCTAACAAGAGTATTGACTTATTCGATTCTAAATATGCAGAATTAAGAACAAGAATCGAATACGTCAATCTCAAAACAAGTATAAAAAATGCATAAGAGATTTTGTTAACAAGGAAAACCCAAACCGGGAAAACCCGGGACCTAGTCCAGCAAAAATCTACTAAGAGTTATTGAAAACTTACAACTCGATTTACCACTCGATAGACACGATTTACGACTCCCTCTACTCTCCGATCAGCTACGGTGTATAATTATTCCACAAATTCAAAATCCACGAATTTGCCTCTTAGTTGATTATCAATTCTCACACATATAACTTGGAGTCCACCAAGCCAATGTGAATGAGTTGCATACAATCCGAATCCACGAACTAACGCCTCTCACAAAATGATCGTCTCCAACTTGAACTCTATAAGTCCCGTACCTTGAACCAATACGCGACTTTTTGAGTATTTCACCACGAAGTTGAATCTTCAAGCTCAATCACCAGAATTCCACCAGAACACTTAAACTAAGGTTTTGACTAAGATGGAAAGGATTTTGTCATTTTCAACAAGTTTGGAAACTAATAATATGAGTTATGCTCTCGAATAACTTGTTAGGAGTTGGGGTGAATGGTTGATAAAAATAGTTCAAACTCACTCTATTTATAATGGTGTTTTTAGATCTAGATCTAGAACATCCCATGTGATGAATAGTTTATTCATTTTCTAGATCTAGATCTAGAAAACACCAAGTATAATGAGTGGTGTTTCTAGATCAAGAACACACCATGTATGGTGGTGTTTCTTTTTGATTTAGAATTACATCACACAATGACTAACGAGTGATGATCTCTGCTAGTTTAAGAACTATATTTCACAATAAGTGATATTTTATAACACACCACATTACCCCATTGACTGGTGATTTGTATGTGTAGATCTAGATCTATATCACTTATATTAATGTTTAGAAGTTCATAATATATGGTGAACTAAAACATTTATGGAAGGTTTTTAGAATCATTCAAAATTGGTTTAAAAGATAGTTAAAAGTTGTAAAAACCATCTAGTACACTTTGGTTTCGAAACCAATATGCTTGGTTTCGAAACCAAAACTCATCTGGAGTCAAAATAGTACTTTACTAACTTTGGTTTCGAAACCAAAAACCATTTGACATCATTTTTCTGCTTTGGTTCAAAACCAACATTTTGGTTTCGAAACTGACTTTTGGTCACAATACAAAAGGTCACAATTTCCTATAAAAGCGTGGTTTTTTGACAGCATTCGTCCAAACACTAATTTTAAGGGGTCTTGACATCTTTTACCATTCTGTACTTTCTTATATGATTCAATATGAACTAACCACCTTTGGTATTGAGTTTCTAAGTCAGTTACCATCCTAAGATGAGTTCTGGTGGTGAGTTGAGCTTTTTGGAGTCTTTTCTTCATAACAAACCGAACAACGACTCACTAACTCTAACTCAAGTTACATTGTCCTTCGTGAGTTACATTTGTCACAAAATTCGATAAATATGACATGAGTGAACTCATAGACCTAATAATCTCCCCCTTTGTCATTTTTGTGACAAATCCATGTATAAGAAAATAATAAAAAGACCTTCCCCATTACAACTCATATTTTCTTACACATGACTCAATAGAACTTAAAACAGGAATTATATTTAAACAACCTATTTTCTGCACATGCTACAAAATAAATGAAGGAATCTCATAAAACATTGAATACAAACCTTGAAGAATGTTTAGAGCAATTAATGAGAGTAGAGATAATATCTCTCCCCCTTTGTCAGAGCTTCGCCCATCTTAAGATATCTTTCAGTAGTGGTAAGTTGAGCATTGCATAAGTCTTCTCTCCTTCACTTTAAGTCTTCAATGATTAAAAATGTAGAGACAACTTCCTAACTCTCATTGACCATATTGAGTTCGATTTGACATGCAAATTGACAAAACCCATAAGGGAACTTATAGAGCTTACAATCTCCCCTTTTGTCAACTTCATGACAAAACCCAGTCATAAGACTTAATGAGAGATAAAAGACAAAACTCCCCTTAACTAATAGAGATACTAAACTCTCTGGGATGCCTTTAACTTGTTTCATGCACATGTCTACAAGACACATCAAGGTACTATAGAAGTCGTGAATATAAATAATGAATAAGCTTACTATCCCCCATGATAAGTGCTACACGAATCACTTCCCCTATGTGATATATCTCCTATTACATAGTATTCCCCTTGCAAAGTCAAGAACACATAATTCTCCCCCTTTTTGTCATAAATAGACAAAGGCTAGAAGATAACAAAAGTACAAAGAGAAACTGGGAAAGACAATGTATAGAAACACAAATACAAGCCAACCAACCATAAGAATAAATATCTAACTAATTTTCAACCAAGTAGATAGTTAGATAGACAATAAAAATGTATGGTGGAAGGCAAGTAAAAACATGTCATGCATCATAAACTTTATCAAAGCTAGCTACAAGGTGTATTAGAGCTAAGATAAGAAATAAAACCAAAATGTGTGAAACTATCCTGGTTTTGAAAACCAATGGAGAGAATGTATATTTTTGGATTTTTTAAGTATTATCCTAATGCAAATAATGAGCATGTATGCACAAATATATACAAATAATCAAACCATGCAAGGTCCCCCTCAACTAGATCATGAGAAAGATTTGAATCTTAACACTAATATGGTTTAACATGCATCAACACTTAACAAATCTAGCTATCCATGTAAGCAATTAGACATTTTTTTTGTGTTCATATCATGTTGTTAAGGCTATCAATAGTGTTATACACAATTACAATCAAAATTTCTTAATCATGCAATTAAAAAAATTTATTCAAATATAGCCAAGCTAGTTCTCAATCATGAAAATTACAGCACTCAATATCCTGATTATGGTGTGTGTGTGTGTGTGTGTGTGTGTGTCTGTTTGAGAGAACAATATCATTATATGAGACTATCCTAAAAGGAAAATAAGCTAAGGTTATCCATGTTACTAATTTCTCCAAATCTGAACCTAACCCAGCATAAAAGACCCATCTCACTTTGTTACCTATTAATGACCTTCATGTTTGAGTTTGAATGAAACTTGAGGAACTCAAGAGTATGAGACATAGATCACCAACTTGTTCTCAATATTTTCTTTGAATTTGCAAGCGACTCTTATCCAAGGAGACACAATCAAGAAAGTATCCGTATTGGAACTAAGTGGATAATTATGAGGTCAAGATAAAGAATATAGAACATCGAGATCCTAATCTTTTGCGGGATCTCACTCTTTTTGATGTTCAAACACCGAGTTCAACATTTTTTACGAGAACTCACTCTTTTGGTGTTTCACCAAGCTCAAAATCTTTTACGAGAGCTTACTGCTTTGGTGATGTTTCATAACAAGATATAACAATATTTTTCCAGCACTTCATCAAAACATAATATCCTAGTGAGAGATAGTCCAACCAGCTAGTTCAGTCCATCATTGAATTATGAGCTTTATTTCCAACCCATCCAATGATCCAACTAGGATAAAATCATACTTACCCAAAAGACTCTTATGTGCACAAGATTCATAGATCAGTCAAGAGAGTATGTGGATTTATAGAAGGGATTCACGTGCTATCTCAAAATAAAGTAAAGCAATTCAAATTTGTGAAATCTCTTATATGTTCAAGTATTCTTTAAAAGATAACCAATAACAATAAGAACAACACTTCAAAGACTCACTCAACTACCCCAACAATATATTCAATCAAAACAAGGGGAGGAGTGAGAACATCAACAATCAAGTACTGGTATGACTGCTACCACTAACCAATAAATACTTTGATGACTTACTGGTATTGTGTGTAGTGAGAGTTTCAAGATTTGGTTGTCTCAGATACAACCTTTTTGGTCTTATTTCTCTTCCTTTTCTTTAAATAAGATTTAGATCCAAAAGAATACATAGCTTGCTTATTGTTCTTTAGCTTTCCAATCTCTCCAGTCAATGCTTGAGCCTTGTCACTCAAAGACTTGATTCTTTTTAGAAGATCTTGATTTAATTATGAGATTTTTTGCAATCTTCTAAAAGGAATCTGCATTTGTTCTTCAAATGTCCCTTATAACCACAATAAGAGCACATATGTCAGTTGCTGGTTTTGGTTGAGATCGAAAAACTTGAGCAGGAGAGTTCATTTGAATTGAAGAGATCTTTTGGGCTTGAGGCTCTTTAGCTTTAACAAACTTGGTTCTTTGTGTTGGATTGGAACTAGTAGAAGCTTCATATCCCAAACCTTTCTTATCTCTTGCATAATTGGCTGCAATTAATATGTTAGAAAGTTTGTTAGAGCCAACATTAAATTTTTCAACCATACTGTTAGACAAAGTTAAATCTCTTTTTGATGTAGTGAGTGCAGACTCAAGAAATTTAATCTTGTCAGTGGCTTTTCCATGTTCAAACTCAAGAATTTTCAACTTGTTAAAAAGTCCAACAACTTCTTCATCAAGTTTTATTTCATTTTATGTAGCTTTCTCTAATTTGAATGTTATGCTATCCTTTTCAGTTGTAAGAAGTGACAACTTCTCTTTTAGGACTTTATTTTCCTTAGATAGCTCCACACTCTTTTACAGCAATTCAGCACATAATTCTTCTAGATCTACATCTTTATCACTCTCCTCATCATCACTTAATAATTCATTGGATTTAGCTGGTATTTCAATGAAATGATCTTTTGGAGATAAATATATAGTCATGGCCTTTAAATCTTCATCACTTGAACAACTAGATTGAGAGAGAGAATGAGATCATCAAACGTGTCTTTTATTGCTTTCTTAGTTTTGACCGGAAACTTGTTTGGACATTCATTGACCATATGTCCAAAATCATAACATTTGAAGCATTAAGTTTCAATCGACTTCCTTCTCTTATATGGCTTGTCGAAATTCTTTATTTTGTTATATGGCCCAAACTTGGAAGATGAACCAAACTTTAGTCTTTGGTAATTCTCCTTTTTAATTTTCAAGAACTTTTTGAATTTCTTTGTGAGATAAGCAACTTCGTCATCACTAGAGATATCAATTTCTTCCTTTTCTATAGTTTTTAAGGCTGCAAAAGTAATGTCTTTAGATTTTCATGTTAAACGAAAACCAGCCTCAAAAGTTGTCAAATCCCCTGCAAGTTCTTCAGGGATAATAGCATCAATATCTTTGCTCTCCTCAATAGCCGTAACTTTGGCTTAAAATCTCTCGGGAAGAGATCTCAAAATTTTATGGACTATTTTAGAGTTAGAGATAATTTTACCCAAAGCGAAGGAGTTATTGACAATATCATTCAACTTGGCATAAAATTCATCAAAAGATTCATTGTCATCCATTTTAATGGTTTCTAATTGGGTGGTTAACATTTGAAGCTTTGCTATTTTTACAGTCCTAGTACCTTCATGGGTTACAATTAAGATGTCCCATGCCTCCTTTGCTACTTCCCAATTAGATATGCGACGAAATTTATTAGCCGTTACAGCAGCATAGATGGCATTGAGATCCTTGCTATTTCTAGTAGCAGCCTCACTATCTACGGAATCCCATTGTTCTTCTGGTTTGGGAACTTCTCTAGAATTGTCTCTAGTACCTACCATCATAGTAGGTGGAGATCAAGCAATCTCTATAGTTTTTCAAACTCTTTGGTTTAGCTCTTATCCTAGCTTTCCAATAAGGATAGTTACTTCCATTGAATAATGGATGTCTATTTACTGCACTACCCTCTCTTTGTGATTCCATAAGTCACAACAGGAATAACACTTAGGTAGTTAAATCCAACAAGTGAACCCGCTCTGATACAAACTAAAAGTCTAAATGCGCCCTACGGTTAAATGGAATTAACCGTATGTTAATGTGACTAATGGTCAAGGATCACACTATCACCTAATTAAAATTTACTGAGGTGATAAACAGTAAAATAGAAATCTCTAACTAGAGTATTGACTTATTCGATTCTTAATATGTGGAATTAAGAACAAGAATCGAATATTTCAATCTCAAAACAAGTATAAAAATATGCATAAGAGATTTTGTTAACGAGGAAAACCCAAACTGGGAAAAACCACGGGACCTAGTCCAGCAAAAATCCACTAAGAGTTATTGAAATCTTACAACCCGATTTACCACTCGATGGATACGATTTACGAATTTACCTCTTAGTTGACTATCAATTCTCTCGCATACAACTTGGAGTCCGCCAAGCCAATGTGAATGAGCTGCACATACAATCCGAATCCACGAACCAATGCCTCCCACAAAATGATGTATCTCCAACTTGAACTCTACAAGTCCCGTACCTTGAACCAATACGCGACTATACGAGTATTTCACCACGAACTTGAATCTTCAAGCTCAATTACTGGATTTCCACTGGAACACCTAAACTAAGGCTTTGACTAAGTTAGGAAGGATTTAGTCATTTTCAGCAAGTTTGGAAACTAATAATATGAGTTATGCTCTCCAATAACTTATTAGGAGTTGGGGTGAATAGTTGATGAAAATAGTTCAAACTTACTATATTTATAATGGTGTTTTTAGATCTAGATCTAGAACATCCCATGTGATGAATAGTTTATTCATTTTCTAGATCTAGATCTAGAACACACCAAGTATAATGAGTGGTGTTTCTAGATCAAGAACACTGTAACGACCCAAAATAATTTAGTTGACCAGTCAATGTCAATTCGAGTCAAATTGAGTTTACTCCAACGCTTTGACTATGAAACTAATTAATTATTAAAATAATTAAGGTTAGTGTTAAAATAATTAAACTTGAAATTAAATAAATGAGTTTTTGATCAAAGGGTAATTTGAAGAATCGAACCGTACGAATGGATAGATCTCGAAAAGTTATTAAATTTCGACTACTCACGCGCGAAAATCGGATACCGTATGAGACAGATTCGATGCCCGAAACACGATTTTGACCAGTACCGAAGGTACCCGCGATTTTGACCTTGATTTTGACCAATTAAGCTTTATTTAGATATGTATACACATATTATATATGTGTATGATATACTGAAAACTATCCTTTCAAGTTTTGTGTACATACTTGTGTGTGTATATTATGTAGCAAAAACTTATTTTAATATCCTATTTTCTAATTAAATGAATTGAAATCCGTTTTAACTCCAGCGTCCTTTGCTAACTAAAGGAGAAACAGAAATAGAACCCTCTCCCTTTTGGTTTATAACAGTAGAAAGAGGGAGCTTGAGAGAGAAAGTGAAGAAGGAGAAGAAAGAGAAGAAAGAAAGGAGAGAGAGATGCCGAGAGAGAGGAAGAAGGAGATGAAGAAAGAGAGGGAAAGAAAAGAAAGAAGGAAAGAGAAGAAGAGGAAGAAGAAGATGATGATGATGATGATGGGACGATGGAAAGATCGTTGGAGCCATGAAATTTGTTGATTGAGGTATAAATTGAAACTGTAACGCCCCGTATCCCAAAATACAAGGGACATTACCATCAGTCTACCGCGAAACTCAATTCCGACAGAGTCTCCCCTGTAAACTGGACCTTTCGTCACCTAATAGACACAGTGCATATAATAATTTACGCAACGGAAGCAAATTTAAACAAGGATATGCACTACAAATTTGCCACCCATTTTTTTT
>MVGT01002065.1:629-27802 GCA_002174775.1 Macleaya cordata
ACTTTCATTTGCGCTTTAACAACACTGGATTCACATATTTTTCAGGATTAGAAGTGAAGAAGATGAAAATAGTTTAAGAAACATAGATTACTAACCAATTTCTAGATAGATAATCGCAGGTTCTGTTGATGCAAATTTTGGTTTCAGACGAAGTATTCTTACCTTTTTCGAATTGATTTTGATAAGATCAGTGTTTGTGGAAGACGAATTTCTTGATTTGCAGAGTTAAAAAACCCTAACCGGTGAGACGAACGAGTATCTAGGGTTTCCAGAAGTTCGAGTGGCTATAATGAAAGGTTCTTTGTGTAATGCAAGTTATGGTTTTCGTCTGAAGAAACGATTGAGTTTTGAAAGACATAAGGTTTTGTCGTTTAGCGTTTCTGAGGCGGGTAATAAGAAAATAGGGGTATTTTAGTCTATTTACGCAGATCTTCTTACGCGCGTGTCAGCTGTTGAGAATGAGGGACTAGTTTTACAAATATTTTTTGCTTGTCCTCCACGTCTATTTTTTTCCCATGCAAGGATGTTAGGCTCATTTTCCGTTTAACAAATAACATCTTATTTAAATAATGTGATTTTCTTACAAAAAAAATATTATTTTAAAAAAACCTAAATTTTTTACCGTAGAAAAACCTTGGTAAAAAATCTAATATTTTCGGATCTGGAATTATATATACGGACTCGAATATAAAATTCCGAATGCAGATATAAATGCCTATTTTTTACATATAATCTTCATTTAATAATATGATTTTTTTACCAAAAATACATTTGTTTGAAAACCTAAATTTTTTCCCATAAAAAAATCCTTGGTTCAAAGTCCCAAAAAAAAAAAGAGTTGTTATTAACACTAAAAATTTTTATCACTTTTATCCTACACTTAGGGGTATCCTTATATTTATTACTTTTATCCTATATTTTGTTTGGGGATATCCCCACATAAAATTAATTAAACAAAAATTTGTTTAAAAAAAAATTTAACCTCAATTAACCTAAAACTCATAACATAATCTTTTGAGAAAGGGGAAGACAGAGAGCAATGGAACATTGATTGAGAGACATGGATAGGTGCTTTTTTAGAGAACATAATCTCTCTCTCTCTCTCTCTCTCTTCTATTTCCCGGTTCCAAGGTAATCAAGGAGTGAAACCCTCAATTCAAGGAGTCATCGTTGCAATCTAGGTTTTAAGTTGAGTTATGAAGTGTGAGGTTAGGGTTTTGTTGGGTTATGGTAGTTTATGAAAATATAATAAAATAAACTTCTTTAACTCACAGTTTTGGATTTTAATAGTAGATAGATCTCGATTCAGTTTTTTTTTCTTTTACTGATTTCAATGTTTTAATTAAAATAAATCTGCATTCAAGTTGGTTTTTTTTTCCGATTGAGTTCTCGGTTTTTATGAAATGATGAAAGCTAAAAAAAACTACAGCTTGAATTTTTAGAGTTTATTTTCTTCTTTTACTTTTGGAAGTTAGGGATTTTTATGTACTCTCTAATTTCTGCTAATTTATTCACCATTTACAGATTTTTTATAGATTTCATCCATCAAACCAAACACCCGAAATCGATTTCAAGCCAATTCATTTTCCAATTCTAATGGCCTACCAAACAGTGATAATTGGGGGAATGGTTAAAAAAAATATTGAATTTTGTTCTTAATTTCAATACTAAATTTGATTTATCCGAGTCCACTAGTTGAAAAACTTTAAAAAAAAATGGTAAGGGCACCCCTAATCAAGTTTTTAGTAAAATTTAGGTTGACCAAAAATCAACCAACTTACGTTACAAGAGATAAAAAATTTAAGTGTCAATAACAACAGTAAAAAAAAAGATAATGGTGAGTTATATAAAATAGGTGTTTTTACGATTCTGGAAGTCTTCATCCAGGTTTGGAAAAAAATTCCTGCTTCAGAAATAAAGGCCCAGTTTAACATCTTCATTACCAAAACTAAACCCAGGAGGGTTTAGGGTGCCACATATTTTCTTTTTGGTAAGAAAATCACATTATATAATTAAGATGTTATTTGTTAAATTGGGCCATTATATATCTTTTGTGGTAAAAAAAAATCGGATTATTAAATGAAGATGTTAAACTGGGTTCTTACTTCCGGACCCAGAAACGTACCTCCAGGTCCGGATGTAGACATCCCGCTCCGAATGTAGACTTCCAGTTCTGGATGTAGACTTCCAGTTTAGGATAAAATTTACACAACTCACCATTATCGTTGTTTTTTTGGGTCTTTGAACCGATGATTTTTTACGGTAAAAAATTTAGTTTGTTAAACAAACGTAATTTTTGTAAAAAAAATCTAGTTTACAATTTAATTAAAAATTTCTACAAGTGTTAGAAAAAAAATTTTCTAACACCATTAGAAGAAAAACGCAGATCCATATTTTTTTATACAAAATTGGAAAAAAAAAACCTATTTTTTTTAGGTACTTTGCATTAGAGGATTGAGCGACCCATTTGGTGCCCAAACAAAGAATACCCATTTAAAAAAGAGACTTAAAATAAAACTAATTTAAAAGAAAGACTGAATTCATCATTCAGACGACTCCAAACCGCTCTCAAAAGAGCATTCAACTGAGTCTCAACTTAATACCCACTACTTCAACTCACCCTTTACCAGAATAGGGAGATATAAACTCATATCAAAGAAACCAATGGCTATTCCCTCTCACTATGTAATGGAGCAGCTCTAATGGCAGTCCAAAAGGGTTGCCTGTTGCAATATCTTTCACAAGATCTCTCTTTGATGCCTATGGTTTTCACATACTCTCTAATACTTAAAAATCTCTTTGGGAACCCCTATTTATAGATTCATAAGGATCCCCACGAATTAGATAGAGTTATAATTTAAATGGGACTCAAATTATAAAGTTTCACAACACAAATAGCCTCGAGGTATCGATGCCCACTTATTGGGTATCGAAACTGGAGCCATCTGATATGGCTCCTTCAATAGGTATCGATACCCAATAAGTGGGTATCAATACTAAGGCCATTTGATCTCCACGAAGGTGATTTCTTCGATACTCCAATTCTGGATATCGATACTAACATCACCTGACTCATAAAATCGAGCCATCCCCAACACAATATCTATATACGGTCCACAAATCAGCACACTTTGGAAGGGGTGAGAACTGAGAAGTTTTAGAATAACGGATACATGAGATCAGTCCTTTGGTCATCTTGTAAGATATCATGAAAAGTATGCCTTATAGTTTTTTTTCTTTTTTTGTCAAACGATTCTGGCTCCAATATAGCAGGTTGAGAACGACGTCGAAAACCATCATACAATAGGGAATATTCCAATGGTCTTAGATTATGCAAATTTCTCTAAACAATTTTCAAATTTATTATGTGCAAGAGTAGGATTTGACCCATCTAATATGTTGGACCCTATATTCGTTCGTGTTGGCGACTCCTTTGTGTGATTTTGGCATTGTATTTTCGCTTCTCACAAACCTATTATTATCGATCAATATCTTTGTCATAACTTGGGATCAATATCTTCCCCAATTCTTGTTTGTCGATTTCCAACATATTCCGTGCCAACGAGTTTGAACATTCCCTTGCCTCCTTTGCATTATCTCATCATGCCTTTGACTGGTGGATAGGTTCTTCTCTTTCCCCTTGTTTTGCTTGTCTCTTTGGATGTTGATATCATATCTCTTTTTGTTTCTTCTTCTTTTTTTTCTTCGTAATTTGTAAGTCGTTTGTATCAACCGAAAAAAAAACTTGTGATATCTACTGCATAGGATGAAGTAGGTTACTATTAAGGGCTACCACAACCAAGTTAAATGCATTTAATTTTATTTTAAAAAATCAACTCACATTTAACTTCAGCCAACAATTGAATAGATGCCTTTCTATGAAAAAAAAAAAACATGCACATCTAATTTTAAAAAAAAATGCACTTTTTGTTTTCTTCATAATGCTTACTTCTGTTCCAAATTTTTTTTGATGTTTTGATGACCTAATACCTTCCCAAACTCATTTTAATGTGAAAACAAAAAAATGTTCTATTTATAGTGGAGTTTATTTCATACCATATAAGACTCCCAAATATGAGATTCAATGTTCAGAATGTTGGAGTTGAGTGAGGTTGAATGTGCTCAATGTTGTGATGCCGAACAAGGTGGTAGATTGGTGGAGTGAGAATGAAAGTATTAAACAATAGAAAACTTAGAATTATTTTTTGTTTGACCTAAAAATAATAGCTCTTGTTAAAATATAAACTATGGTTGACTATAAAATTAAGTGGCTCTTATTGTTGCCTATGCAGTAGATATCACAAAATATATTTTGGCATTGTCATTCTAATTTGGCAATAGTAATTGACATCGACATTTTTACCCTACACTTTTCCGTGGAATTCATAATGTTTTGGTTAAAGTCATACTAGAATGTTTCTTTCATTTAATCATTGTAGATGAAAAAGTAAGACAAACTCAGTTTTCCATGAAAAAACCTTTTCCTTAATTAGGGTTTAATCATAACACCATTAGTAGTTAAATTACTTAACCATAAAGTAAGTATTAATTTTCAATTAATATAGTATTAGTAGTTTAATTAGTAATTGTTCTACCGTCATGAAAAAGAAACGTAGCAAATCTTCCGTTGTGCATGGCGTGCAACAGACAAAGTACGTTGCCTCTATTTCTTATTCATCCTCCAAAAACTTTGTCCTCACGGCTCTATTTGGCCAAGTGGCCACCCTAAGACAATCAAATACCCGACTTCTAACCTTAATTTACGAATTTATCCTGACTATCACTTGCTTAAACTTCGTTCGTGATTAAGTATATATATAGAGTCCGGATATATGTAAAGGCCTAAATGTACATGTTCAGCCTCTTGTGGAGCCCACATGAGGCTGATCTAAGGGTTGATATTTTGTGAAAATGTTCTCTTTACCACGTAGATCATTTTTACTAAAAATCAGTCAATTCTAAAACTTCTAGCCCCACTAAAAGTTGTCTCTATTTTTCATCGGTCATTTCTCACCGTTAATTTTTAATCAAATTCCGATCAATTTTTGGTGGGCTAAAAGTTTTAGAATTGACTGATTTTTTGTGAAGATGATCTACATGATGAGAATAACATTTTAACAAAACCTCGGCCCTTAGATCAACCTCGTGTGAGCCCCACAAGAGGTTGTATATCAAACCTGTACATTTAAGCCTGCACATATATCCAGAATTAGCGGAGGAAAAGAAAAAAAAAATTACAAACTTGCAAACGTCGAAGGACCAACTATCGACAACATGAAATATTTGCATATGTATCTGAATTATACATGTCTTCTAATATTTACTGATTTACTATTAATAGACATGTATCTGAATTATACATGTCTTCTAATATTTACTAATTTACTTGCAAACGTCGAAGGACCAACTATCGACAACATGAAATATTCGCATATGTATCTGAATTATACATGTCTTCTAATATTTAGAGGTTTACCATTAATAGCAATAGGTTTTACCAGTTAAATAATTAGTAAATACTATATTGAACCATTGAATTTTGACACGTGGAAATAAATAAGTGTATTAGATAATTGAGAGGGGTAGCGTTACCAAACGGTCAAGCTACCTGACTCAGGTAGGATTTTGCTGACTCATAGAACTGAGAAATTCCATGAACCCGTTTTTCATAATAGGATGGCAAAATTGTAATTATGAATGACAAGATGATGTGGTGCAAATTGATATAAAAAAGAGGAGATTGTAAAGTTCGACAACTACACGTTTCATGAGATCGAGTTGACCTTATTATAAGGTTTTTATTTTATAAAATATTGAGTAGACTAGCCATTTGAATTTTACATGCTGTGATTCATGGCGGGTTAATTCAAATAAATGTTTTATTTAATACCTCGTCTACCATGAATAGATATGCTCACATCTAGGGCTCGTACAAATGTAGGTTGGATGTTTGCTAATACTAGGTTGGTGTGAAGGGGTTCTCTTTTTCTATAACCAATTTGAATTGGGTTTTCATTTTCTTAGGATTTGGATACTGATTTAACCGAAATTGAGTTTGACCTAGAGCTAGAACCAGTTAATATAGTGGGTATCATGGTTCGCCAACTTGGATTAGGCAGCTCACTCGGTGGTGATCTAGTTCGAGTTGAACCAACCGACTTGCCTGAGTCAAGTACGTGTCAAAAAAATAATTTAAGAAAAAAAATTAGTTGAATTGGCTGAGTAAGTTCGAGTTAGGGCAAAGCAATAAGCACGTGTCAAAAATAAATTTTAAAAAATAAAAATTAATAAAAACGAGTGGAGTCAGATGACCACTGAACCTAGTAGTGGCCAAATTGCTCTGAGTTCAATCCAAGTCAGTTGAGTCGGGTCCGACTTGATTGAGTTGATAAGATCTATTAGAGTACCGTATTAGTCTCTAGGGTCAATGTGCACCTCCAATTTACACTAACAAAAAGAAAAAAAATAATTTCTTAGAGTGGCTTCAAAGAGAATCAAACACTCGACCTCTAAATTTTTTATTTAGAGCCTCCGCCTCTAAATCAAGAGAAAGAACATGAGTTCCACGTATTTATGTACCGAAATCAACAAGAATGAAAACCAAATTTTTTTGAAATGCAATAATCTCGATCATCTGGACCTTACATTTGAACCGTCGTGATTAATGCTTGGTGGACCCTACATCATCAAATTTGTATAAGACTAACACCGTACCCTAACCTGTATATAGGAAGTATCTATTAGCTTCACTCCCATCGAGGAGACTCGTACTATCATTGGCCTTGGGACACGCACCCCAGAAATATTGTTGGTAAAAATGACCAGAATACCCTTACTTCATTTTTCAAATGTCAGGGGTACTTTCGTTAATAAATAAGAATCTAGTGTTATTTTACAAACTTTCCGGTGGATTCGAAGTTCGAACGGGTGTTGGATTGTAGTTGCCGCGGGTCGAAGCACACAAAAACTCTCCTCTCTCTCTCTCTCTAAAACCTTGCAGAAAACTGTGATATTTCTAGAGAGAGAAACTCTGCAAAAAAAAATTTAGCGGAAATTTGAAAACAGACAATTAGATCACCGTACAGATTGAGATATTAAATATCCGTCAATTTCGCCATTTTGACTCTGGTTTTACTCCATTTGTTAGGGCGGGAAGTTGATTGAATGACCTCCAAATATGACTGTACTTAACTTCTATCTTCTTCTTTTTTTCTCTCTCTAGGGTTTCAAATCTTTACTTTTGATCTTCTACACTTCGATTGAGGTTTAAGCTCTAGGGTTTTTCTTTAGTTCTTGAGTTGATTTCATTTGCAGGAAGTAAAGATGAGTTTTCGGAAGGGGTATAAAGTTTGGATTGAAGATAAAGATTCTGCTTGGTTGCCTGCTGAAGTTGTTGATGTTGTTGGAAAACAAGTTGTTACCAATTTGGGAAAGAAGGTTAGTAACTTTTATTTGAATTTTTGTTTTTGGTGCTTAATTTTCCCTTAATTATTTACAGAGTTCATCTCTGTCTCTATCTCTCCTCCTTTGTTGCAGGTTTTGGTATCTCCGGATAAATTGTGTCCGAGGGATCCGGATGCTGATCATGGAGGAGTCGATGACATGACGAAGTTAACATATTTGAATGAGCCTGGAGTTCTTTATAACCTCGCTAGAAGATATGCACTAAATGATATTTATGTAAGTGAATTTCTGCTTTTTCTTTGATGAAGATTTGTGGTTCTTGCTGTTTGATTTAAAAGAATAGGACTTTGTGACTGTTTTTACCGAAAATCAATGCTTAATTATTGAATTGAAGGTGAAAACTTATAGTTAACACAGTTTTTAATTGGTTCAGGCAAAATTGAGCCTTTTTTGAAAATTGACTTAGCCTGTGACCTTGTAAGACATGTTTAGATCACGCGATGTAATAGTGTCATTTTCATAATTGTTGCGATTCAATGTGGATCATAAAATGTTATTAGACAGAGTGTAACATAGCAAAAACATGACTGCATTCTCAAGACAGTTCACATGGATGAGAGTTGAATTTGTTTTGGAAAATTTACTATTCAGTGTTCATTTCCAAGATATTACTTTTATTAGCAAAATTTGAAGTTCGATTTTTGTGACCTACGTGTAACGTGGGGTCAAGAAGAATCCACCATGTGATTGGTGGGGTCCATGGGAACTTAAACAGTCAATCAAGGTCAGTATGATTCTGGAGTTGACCATTTAAACAACCATCGATCACATGATGGGGTCTTCTTGACCTGCGGTAAATGTGGGTCTACAAAAGTGCAATCTTATTCTATACTTGCAAAATTGCTATTTAACGTTCATGTTTAAGGTATTGTGTCTGTGTAGTTTCATTGTAATCAAATTTTACGTAGAAGATTAAACAAACTTTTAATACTTCTGTGCTGGCGTTACAAAAATTTAATTTTGTTTCTCTGTATGGCTTCAATAGACATACACAGGAAGCATCTTGATTGCTGTTAACCCATTTACGAAGCTTCCTCATCTATATAACATGCACATGATGGAGCAATACAAGGGAGCTCCTTTTGGCGAGCTAAGTCCTCATGTTTTTGCCGTAGCCGATGCATCGTACAGGTGTGTTATTTTAAAAGTTCGTATCAAAATGACGAGTAGTCATCTAGAAAGGTATCTTAGTGAAGTTATGTTTGGTTTCTCAAATCAGAGCAATGATGAACGAGGGTCGTAGCCAGTCTATTCTGGTCAGTGGAGAAAGTGGGGCTGGGAAAACAGAGACAACAAAACTGATCATGCAATACCTAACTTATGTTGGTGGCCGGGCTGCTGGTGATGATCGAACTGTCGAGCAGCAAGTCCTTGAAGTAGGAGTTTCACTAAATTCATTTGTGTTGCCTTGCATCTAAATCTTCATGAACTTATTAACCATTATAAAGGAGTTTGCTCTTGGTTTGTACTTATGTATTTATCCTGGATTCATTTATCAGTTAAAGTTCGCCTCAGCTATACTGTTCCCCCCCTTCATTATATCAGATTAGTATCTAATCAATAACAAACCCTGTTTTTTCTTTTTTCGGTGGGATGCCAGTCGAATCCGCTTTTGGAGGCATTTGGTAATGCAAGGACTGTTAGGAATGATAACTCAAGGTGTGTTTTGTGGTTATCTGAAATTTATGTTACTTATTACTGATTGCTTTCCCCTACAAAAGTTACTGATTACTTTTAGTTTAGATTTTAGAGGTTATACAATTATAATGGTTTTGTCCCTTTCTTGAAGAGACAAGAAATGAGATTTTATTAGAAAAGAACGAGAGCAAAAAGTGGTTTATCGTCAGGTTTAATTTACTACCATCAAATGTTCTCCTTGTCCTGAAACAGACATATAGAGAGCTAGAGTGCATAATGGAAATGCATGGTGTTTTTTTTTTTTTGGCCGATAAAAAGAAAGTAGGAGTGGTAGTCTTAAGGTCTAAACAATCATTTAAAGGCGGAAAAGGTCAAACTTTGACGTACACCTGTAGACACAAAAGAATGAGTGGCTATTTATTTATTTTGATTGGTCAATCAGATTATGCATACCTATACTTATGAACCTACATAAGTGCTCAGGCTTACATGGAAATGTAAAAAGATGATTGGAGTATGTTCATTTGGAAAAACAAAATAGTAGTTATACTTCTAGGCAATCTGTTGGTTGGTGTTTGTGGAGCATAAAATCACGATCTGATTTATACTTTTTGAGTTTGTCATTGTTGCAGCCCTTTCGAGGAAGTAGATCCTAAGTAATTGTAGAACAAGTTGGGACTGTCTAGCTAATTCACGTAACCTCCTAGAGGACCACATTTTGATGCTGTCTCTCATCTTTCTTTTGCGAACTGTATCCTGTTGCTATTTTCTTTACATCCTTGACTGGCGTTTCTAGATCGACAATTTTATCTTGCTATCACTATCCTAAAGAAAATCATATTGTATCTAGTGTGATTTCTATTTTGTTGCCTCTGATGTTATATTTTGTTGTCTGCAGTCGTTTCGGCAAATTTGTTGAGATCCAGTTTGATGCAAATGGTAGGATATCTGGGGCTGCGATTAGAACCTACCTTCTGGAACGGTCCCGTGTAGTGCAGATAACTGATCCTGAAAGGAATTATCATTGCTTTTACCAGTTATGTGCCTCTGGAAAGGTATGTTCCTGTAATTTCATTTCTGTTACTATTCCATGCATAAGAAACCATGAATGGGGGTGTTTCTATTATTCTATATGAGTTTTCCCCTCGGTAGTAGTATTTATATCCTTCAGCTGAAAGTTTTTTTCTCGTTCAGGACTACTAATGTCTAGCAGCCTCATACATTTCTTGTCTTGATAACATGGTTTTCTTGGCATCCGGAAGACTAACTACCCTGTTTCTTTATTATGGCCTATATCTATGTTTATAATTTTTCCGTGCTTCCAATGCTTAGAGTTGATTTTTGCTTGCAAACAAGGTAATTTTAGCTTGTCTGCTGTATGATTTCATTGGATAGTGCAGTTGTCTGTTTATGTTACTATCTTTTTGGCGGGTAAGTTGGTCTTGATATCGTGTAGTCATGGTAGTCTGACCAAATGTCATCCAACTGTGCTAAGTCTTGCGCCCTGCCCTCTGAGTTATACCAGGAAAGTAGGTTAATCCCTACATGATTGCGCCTTATCTAAGCAATTCATGTTTTTGTGTTTAAGCAGTTCTTGAGTAAGTCTAGAATTAATTAAGACCTTGCAAGAAGGTGCTGGAGAGATGTTGGTGAGGATGTAATATTGTGGCGTAAAAGTAGCTATCCAGTTGTTGACCTTTTAAGACATGGTCACATGGATTAGCTAGGTTTTGAGACAGTTGTATTGTTTCCTTTAACAGGCTTATCATATGCCAGCCTGTTGATTGGAAGTGTAGGACCACCTGTGCTTATTAACTTATAATACTCAGACATGGATTATCAAGGTTGTGAGACAATTGTTTAACCTTCTCTCTCTCTCTTTCTCTCTCTCTCTCTCTCTCTCTCTCTCTCTCCCAAGGTAATGATTTATGATGCATGTCAAATTTATAGAAGCTTACAAGGTACTACAAATGAGTTATTTACATAAATTGGTTACTTATGATCCCTTTGAAAGGGAATCTGGCGACTCATTAGTCCATCTCGTCGAAAATAACGAATTAACCTCTAACAAGCTCTGTAATATGATTAATTTCGTCCGAAGTCTAAAATTGACCTGTTCCCCATGTGATGTCATTGGAGAATTTCCCTCCACAATTAAACGACTAGAAAAGTTGAAGCTTAAGTTCTTTAAGGATAGATCTGGCCTCCATCTCATTTTTCTATCCTTCCTGACTCTGGATTATCATTTAGCTATCTTAGGCAGGACACTTCACATGCATAATAAATAATCATTTAATGTGTTTGTACTACCAAGTTTTGCTCACAGATGGTACTGTATGGTGTTTCATGTATGATATGCCTCAAGTTAAGATTGTCATTTTTGTAGTTTTTCAAGCTTTTATAGGCTGTGTCCTAACGTGATGGGTTCGTATTTCTAGGTTGCGGAGAAGTACAAGTTAAGCCATCCAAGCTACTTTCACTACTTAAATCAAAGTAAGACCTATGAATTAGATGGAGTGAGTAGTGCACAGGAATACATGAAGACAAAGAGAGCAATGGATATTGTCGGTATAAGTCTTGATGAGCAGGTTTGTAAATTTTTTATACTTTCTTGATCTATAATAACTACAGGACTCATATTTTTTATTTCTTTGGATCGCATTGTTTTCTAAATAAACTGTTCTTACATTCATCGTATTTTTTGAGTTATTTCCAGGAGTCCATATTTCGCACTTTAGCAGCGATTCTACACCTTGGTAATATTGAATTTTCTCCTGGCAAAGAGCATGATTCTTCAATTATTAAGGACCAGAAGTCTAGCTTTCATCTTCAGATGGCTGCTAGTTTATTTTTGTAAGTGACTTGACCAGAATCCCCATATAACTTGAAAGTTGTCTAGATCTTTGGAATCACTTAGCACACAAATATAATGTCCAATTTCCCTTATGATTCCTGGATATTTCAACATGCCCTATTCTTGCGTTGACAGGTTACTATTGCGAACCTACTACTGGATACTCATGGATACTTCTATGCTACTATTTTCACAATTTCTGATACTGCTATTTGATATTTTCTACCCCTTAGTTATCAAAAACAAAAAGTAATAGTTTTATTAGTTTTTTTATTGGTAAAATTTAGTAAAATTAGTATAAGGACTCTGTATGAGCCATACTGCAAAACAGAATAGCGACACCAAATCGTCATGCCCCAATATTGCAGATCCACAAACTTGTGCCAACTGAAGAAAAAGTTCAAAAACAAACTCCACTAAACTCAAGTAAAACAGAACCCCTTTAGAATATGAAGGACTTTTGCTAAGAAGGGTCCTTTCCTAGTTAATATTCAGAAGAGTCCTGTAAGATCTCAGGTTTCTCTCTCCTTAGTTGTTCTGTTTGCAAATATGTATGTTTGTAACAAATCTAACCATAAAAGAATTCTGTATCAGTAGTATTAGAAGTTTTGTCATACTTGGCATCAAGTATATGCTAGAGGATTCTATTTACTTTTTGAAAAACTAAACTCATAACTTTGTATCAAGTATCAGTATTTGGATGAATTGATGAATTAGTGGTAACCACTCCGTGCCAGGGTCATGGCTTTGTTTCATCAGTGCATCACATTTCATTTGTCAGTTTCTTTAAGTTGAGGCGGATGCTAGACGATTCTCTCTGAGTGGTGTCATTGTTCATCTTCACTTGGTTTTCTATCTCTTAAGTCTTATCGATCTTTTTATATTGATTCCTGTCTGTTTGGACACCTTAAAAATGCTGCGAAGACACCTTTTGTTCAAGTGATGCTCGTTGCATGAGCCCTTTCTTCCTGAGTTGATATTGGTGAAAATATCCTAACCAAACAAGTCTTCCTTCATCTTGTGTGGAGATGACGGGAGAATAGAAATGTGGTCCATAAGATCGTGTTTGTAGTCTGACTACAATGGTGTTTTTTTTTTTTAAATAAAAAACCTTGGAATAAAATGGTTATCGATGGTCTAAAGAAACAGATTAATTTTTGAATTCTTCTTAGGTGTGATGTGAACCTTTTGCTTTCAACACTCTGCACGCGTTCGATTCAGACTCGGGAAGGAAGTATTGTGAAAGCTCTTGACTGTAATGCTGCTGTAGCCAGTCGTGATGCATTAGCGAAGACTGTGTATTCTCGATTGTTCGATTGGTATGCTTATTGTCTATTTGCAATCAAGATCCATGTCTTTTGTTTTATGAAAAACTGCACTAACAAAGAAACTTTATATTGGTTCAAATGTCTATTTCAGGCTGGTTGAAAAGATTAATAGGTCTGTTGGGCAGGACCTGGATTCCAGGATGCAAATTGGAGTTTTGGACATTTATGGCTTTGAGTGCTTTAAGAATAACAGGTCATTTCCATTATCTGATATGGAATTTAACTGAGTTCTCACTCCTGGTCAAGCCTGAATTTGTTTTTGATTGGACTTAATTTCTTGGTCTGTTATATTTTCATGCTTTGCTTCCTGAAGATTTGTTAGCTTCCTAAAAAGGTGTATTGTCATTTGTCAGTACCTTATAATTTCAATTGTACCATTGTTCTTGAGATTGTATGTGCTTCCTAATTATGTGTTGGACCTAGTGGTATAGGTCTTTAGTTTATGAAAAACTTTGTTAACATCAACTAGCTCCACAGGGTTTTTACAATCCTCTATTGGTTTTTTGTTAGTGTTGTAATGGTTAAAAGTAATTTTCTGTGCTTAAATATCTTCTCTGGGACGTCTTGGTCTTGGTGTCGTCCCAGTTGTCCCCTATCTCGGTTTCTGTAGTCCATCTTGGGTGAATCATCTTGGCTTTCAATGGATTGAGATATACCTTGATTTTGATATTCTTTACTATGTTGATTGCTTAGTCTTGTTTAGTCGGTTTGGGTATTTCAATTTTTCAATCTGGATATATCGCTTGAATAATTTGACCCTTTTTGCCTCAGTTTTGAGCAGTTCTGTATTAATTTTGCCAATGAAAAACTTCAGCAACATTTCAATGAGGTGCGTGAACAGGTTCTATTGGGTGAGCTTATGCATTTGTTTTGGTCACATAATCTCACCTAATTTTCTTTTTCTATACATTTCAGCATGTATTTAAGATGGAGCAGGAAGAGTACCGCAAGGAAGAAATTAAGTGGAGCTACATTGAGTTCATTGACAATCAAGATGTCTTGGATTTGATTGAAAAGGTTTCTCTTGTCCCCCTTTCCATTATTTTAACACAACTCCTGGGTCCTGGCTGACATATATTTCATGGTGTGCTTTTGAATTTGATTACAACAACCCATCGTCAGTCAGTTTATTTTTTCCCTGTAAATTCATTTGAATTGAATCTTCTTATTGACATAATTTCATTTATAGGATCCATACACTTGACACTGGCTTTGACAGCAGAGCTGCACTTGCTGCTGTCTGCTGCAATACCTGTTAGGCTGTCAACATTCCGCAGGGCAATTTTTGTTGTACTTTATGCCATCCTTCAGGGCTAAAAAGTCTTGACGGCTGTCTTATGCCGTCGACAACATGACATGATCCTTGGGTGTGACATGACTCCCGCGTGATATCCTATCTTATTCTCCCTGTCCAAACTTTGATTTGTCCTAAATCTTGCCAAGTTATATTTCAAAAGTTATTCGAGTAAACGACTCTTAGCATCCATTCCAAACCATCTAGCACCAGTTCTTCGAAACTTCATCCATTTTTACTGTGTTCTTCTTTCTAGTTTGCTGCATTGCAATTTATTCTTGTTTACAAGTTCCTCTGTTGACTCATGCTACTGTATATGCATATGCAGAAACCTATCGGAATCATTGCTCTCCTGGATGAAGCTTGGTATATGAGATGTCTGTTAAATTTGGTTCAAATTTTTCTCTAGAATTCTTTTTATGAAGTGTATTTTTATCCTGATTTTGTTATTTGTGCAGCATGTTTCCGAAATCCACACATGCTACATTTTCAACCAAGCTGTTCCAGAACTTCCGCACCCATCCTAGGTTGCAAAGGACAAAGTTCGAAGAAACAGATTTTACAGTTTCTCATTATGCTGGGAAGGCATGTGATCTATCTAAATTTATTTGTTGTTGTTGTTGTTGTTGTTGATAGACCCATAGACCCGTTATGTGTATTGTTACGCCTCCTAACAGTTTGAACTTTTAGAGTAAGTGGTTTTTAACGTGGTATCAGAGCTAAAAGTTTCTGGAGGTCTTGGCTTCAGATATCCAGCGTAGCTCTGAGGGAAAGTGTTATTGTTGTGTGTGTCTATTCCATATTAGTCCAATAGAGCCTTGTTATATGTATTGTTATGCAATTATGCCTCCGTCTGAGTGACAGTTTGAGCTTTTGGAGTAAGTGGTCGTTAACTGTTGTCTTCCAGTGAAATTGCTTAACTCGTTCATTTTATACTTGTTTTGTAGGTTACTTATCAAACAGACTCTTTCCTGGATAAAAATAGGGACTATGTTGTGGTAGAGCACTGCAATCTTTTATCATCATCTAAATGCTCCTTTGTTGCTGGGCTTTTTGCTTCATCACCAGAGGAATCTTCAAGATCATCGTACAAGTTTTCTTCTGTGGCCTCTAGATTTAAGGTATAGATCTTTCATTTTGATTAGGTATCCTTTTGTTCCAAGCATTTTCAAGATTTCTCTATGAGTTTTGTTGCCGAGAAGGGGAGGAGGAAGCAGGTCAAGAGACAAAACAAGTTATTAGGGTAAAATTGTGGGCATATGGGCATAGTTTTAAATATCCCGATATATCCCGATACGATATAGGATACGTATCGTATCGCCAGAAAAAAGATACGATACTCAACGATATCTGCCATTTCAAAATATCGCGAGATTTTGCGATACGTATCGTGATATCTCAAAATATCCCAATATTTTGAGCATATCGTATCGCGATATTTCTGTTTAACTAAAAAAATATACCCTCCATTGTTTTAAAAAATTAAGAAACCCCCTTCTGAACACCTGTGTTTATAAAAAAATTACGTTAGTGTTATAAAAAGGAACATCATAATTGCACCCAATTTACTCACACCCCATATCTAATTTTGCACCTTATATGTGTATCTTACGATATACGATATTCGATACGATATGCATATCTTAAATTTGGGGTTCCGATACGCGATACGATATGCGATTTTAAAACTATGCATATGGGTATCCATCATCCAGAAGGAACGACATATTTAAGAGGATGTTGCTACAGAAATAGAGCTTAATGCGTAAATAATTGGCTTTTAGAACTTTCCTCTTTTTATAAGTGTAAAGACATAGGGGTAATAATAACAATTTTTGGACTCCGATATAAGATTTAAGGGCACGACCAGTGGAGAACCCTAAACCCACCAAATTTCTCAGTGGGTTTAGGATATAAGGGTAGGGCAGGGCCAATGGGATTGGGCTAATTCTTGCGGAAGATTTTTGCGATCCCATTTTTTTAGGAATTTTTTAAGAATTCTCACGTAACATTTCCACAGTTCCCTTTTTTAATTCTCGCGGAAGACTTCAGCTATCCCATTTTTTTAGGATTTTTTTAAGCATATTTCTTGCGGATAACTTCCGCGAGGTCTCTTCTCGCGGATAACTTCCACGTCGTGGAAGATTTCCGCGGGTACCCTTAACCCACCCCCAAACTAGTGGATAAACATTGGGTTCTGATGTTTAAGGGTCTCCACTGGCCCTGCAATTTCAATGGCTTTGGTGAACAAGGGTCTCCACTGACCGTGCCCTAAGAGATGTCACTTATGCTTTACACATAAGAAAATCTAATATCTTTATTACCTAGCTGGAAATCTTATTTATTATTCTACTACTATTATCTCCAGTTTATGCAATGTGCTATCTAGTTTGTCTTAACTTTGGACATAGACGTTAGGATCTTGTGTTTTCTTGAATTGATTTAAAAAGTTGACATTTTGATTGACAACCGAAAACTTTATTGAAATTCAATTTGTCCCTGTCCCCTTAATAGGTCTTTAGTAGATACATAATTTAGTTTGCAATTTCCAAATCAATAAATATTCTTGCTTGAAATAAATTAATAGTTTGGTAAATTATTATATCACCACCAAGGCAAAGCTTAACCAATTCCTTGCCCATGTAATCGCTATTATGTGACGCTTTTACAGTATCCGTTGTTATTTATAAAAGCAGACTAAGAATAGTCGAGCCAGTACCCATGGTTCTTCTGGATATCAGATAGGTGTACCATCATGACATCATTACACTACTGAGGAGCTCCATTGGCCATATGATGCCATAGCATGTTCTTGTACAGTTGTACCTAGAGATGGTAAAATAACATCTTTTTGTGCTCATTTGGTAAACTGTTTCTCACTCTGGATTTCTGGCTATTGGGGAAGTGTGTGATTTTGTTGTATTAGGTGGGACTTAATTTGTGAGCCATGGTTGTGGTGCAGTATTTTCTCTAGGTTAAGTGTCAGCTCATCTTCTTGCGCATATTGTTGGTGCTTCATTAACTTGGTTTTTTCTAATATTGACATGATACCTAGCTGTTTTTATTTTATTTTGTTGGAATTGGATTCTGTTAAATCAATTTCTATTGCGCATTACTTTCATGCACTGGTATGTGGAATATGATAACTACAGATAGGAGTGAGACTCTCTACTACTTTTTGGCCTGCAGTTCCAGTTTGTATATGAACATAATGTAATTTTGTCTTTTCCAATTGATTTTTAATATGTCTGCATATTTATAGATATAAAAACATGCTAGTGATATGGCAAAGTTCTGTTTTTGTTTGCAGCAACAACTTCAAGCACTTATGGAAACCCTCAACACAACAGAACCTCATTACATTCGTTGTGTGAAGCCAAACTCTTTGAACCGACCTCAAAATTTTGAGAATCAGAGTGTATTGCATCAGCTACGGTGTGGGGTTAGTACCTTCTGACTTCTGTGTCTTCTGGCAAACCTTCGTACTTACTGGTAAATGGTTGTGGTTAACATGCAATTTTTTCTCCGGCTGATTCCTAATTACAAGTATCTTGTTTGCTGGTTCATTGGAGGTAATTATTGTTTGTAGTTTATTGTCTTCTAGAATTTGGTCCTTACAAGGAAAAGCTTCAAGTTTTAACTGAATAGTCGACCATTTTAATGCGTATCTTTATATGGAAGGACGGTTGTGTTTCTCCTGGGACATAACAAATTAAGTTCTAGTCACTAGTCTAGACACAATTTATTCATAGTAATTTGATTTATTTGCAGGGTGTTCTAGAGGCTGTTCGGATAAGTCTTGCAGGTTACCCCACACGGAGGACTTACTCTGAGTTTGTTGATCGTTTTGGTCTTTTAGCTCCAGAATTGATGGATGGAAGGTAGTTTATTCAATAATTTCATTTATAGTGCATGCTTTAAGATATTTTGATTGATTTATGTTGATTACAATATTCTTTTTAGTGAAGTTTACATATTCATTTGGTCTTCATGTTAAATTGGTAATAAACTCTTTCATTATATATTCCACATTTTAAAAAGGGCTGCTTTTGTTTTATTTTATTTGAGGAACCGATTATCTTCTTTTGACCTGTCTCCATCAGGCCCAAAGATCTATTTAAATTTAAACATCAAATGTGTGTTGCGTGTGTATGCACTTGCTCGGAATTTAATTTTGTGTCTTTCCATATATATATGTTGCCGTTTGGCATTTGGTTTGTGAATATCTTTAAATGAATGACATTGGGAATTCATATTTACTTCAAAGCACATTGAATTAATTTATACTGATTGGATGTGATTTTTATATGACGTTCTACGTTTTTGTTTTTGTGCTCCTTAACTGCCTTAATTCCCTTCTATTTTTATCTTGCAGTTATGATGAAAAGGCTTTGATGGAGAAGATTCTGCTTAAATTAAAACTTGACAATTTTCAGGTATTTTACCTCAAAATTATGCATTTATTCTCAGACTGTGTTAGTTGTTATACTCTGTTCTCTTCACATGTTAATCATTCATGTAAATGTCTGTTTTTTTACCTTGCTTGGGCTTTACCTAGTGATTTCATTAACATAAAGTCTAGCTTGCATTCATGTACATTCTCTCTGTAATGGACTTCTTTTCTTCACAGTTGGGCAAGAGCAAAGCTTTTCTTAGGGCTGGGCAAATTGCTGTATTAGATTCCCTTCGAGCTGAGGTTTTGGATAACGCAGCAAAGTTCATTCAGGGTCGATTTCGGACATTTGTTGCATTCAGAAATTTTGTCTCTACCCGGGCAGCCTCAATTATTCTCCAATCATACTGCAGAGGTGTTTATTCTTTTTGTTGTTGAAACTGTCAGTTTTGTGAAACTTTTTATTTCTGTAAGTTATCACATTGTCCATATTTATAAGAAGACCTAATATATACTTTTGTTCTTTCATGAACTCTTGTGGGATCAGTTACATCTTGCTGCATCATTTTCTTGCTGCCATGTTGTTTTCATTTTCAAAAATTTGTTGATAGATGGTGGCAAACGGTAAAAATGTAAGAAAGACTATACAAAAAAACTTTGATATTATTTTAATCTAGTAGCTTTTGAAAGATGCTTTAACTGAAGCAATTTCTAAATTTAGAAAATAGGAGCTTTATTTTTTGCCAAGAAACCTTTGTAGACATGAAATGAGTATAAGATAATCCTTCCAAGGGATTTGCATTTATATTCAGATTTGACATTATATTGGTCGACTTATTGCTACAACTTGGTACAGTGGTTTCATGTTTTGCTTCGATGCCTTGAGTTCTGACCATATTACATGTAATTGTTGTTTCCCCTATATCTTAACTAATTTTCAAGCACTTGGTTACTTTTATCATGTATTTTTTTTTTCAATCTTTGATCTATAACAAAAGAAAATTTATTGATTTAATATTCATGACATTAATATGCTTTCAGACATGCTCAAAGGCTTTAAATTAATGTAGAGCAGAATTTGGATCGCAAGTCAGTTCTTTAAGTTGATTTATAACTTCCGAAATAATCTATAACTTCTTATTTGGATTCTTCATGCTTATTTCTTATCTTGATTACCATTTTAGTTTGTTTAGTTATTTTATGTAATGATAATACTGATTATATATTTGGCCATATTATGATTTTTAATATTTATGCTCCTTGTTTCTATTTGTCTCAATCTCAGCAATGATTTTTGATATTTTATTCTCCTTGCTTCTGTAAATCTCAGCAATGAATTAATGGTTTATTGTGCTTGTAAATTATACACTTTCCACGTTCAATGTGTGATTAGCTATTGCAATCAACGCTCTCAACTAGTGCTCAAACCTTATCAAAATTTTCATTAATACTTGGGTCTTTTTTTTTGAGAAGGCAAAGAATTCTTAATACTAGGGTCATTGATTGATATTAAGACTGATATCCTTATTTCTTCTACCACCGTATTCTTAATAAGTGATGAGAGGGTATCTGGTGCTTTAGAAATTCCAAGTTTTAAGGGGATTCTTTATGTTTTGCAGGCTGCCTTGCTCGAGAAATTTTTGCAGCAAAACAAGAAGCAGCAGCAGCTCTATCAATTCAAAAATATGCCCGCAGATGGCTAGTTCGGCATGCATATTTGCATCTTTATTCATCTGTTGTTTTTATACAGTCCAGTATCAGGGGTTTATCATCTCGCCAGAAGTATCTGCATAGAAAGGAACATAGAGCTGCTACGCAGATTCAGGTAATCATACATGTATCGAACTTGACCCATAGTTGCATAAACTTTATATCCTAGGTTCTTGCTCGCCATCTTCAGATCTTGCCCTCTCCTGCTTCCTATAGGTCAATTAAAAAGGGTTGGCAACATTGGTGCTGGAGTGTAGAGGGAAATTTACATAAGAGTTTGAGAATGGAAATTGCAACTGGGTTTTGAGGTTGGGAGGATTATAGAATGGAATTTGCCACTGCCACTGGGTTTTGAGGTTGAAAGCTAGGGTTGGATTTTAAATCTAGGGTTCTCTAAATTCATTTATGGACTTCGTGGCCTCTTAATCCTGTTTAAACTTTTACAGTAATCCTTCTTTTAAAGTAAAATATAAAAAGTTTGTATAAGACGTAAGACCAAAGTTTACCAGAGAGTAATTCCAAAGTTTACTTTAAATAAAATATCAAACATATTATAAGCTGGTAAGTGGTAAGTCCAAAATTTTATATAAACCATAATCGTTGGATTTACTATACCAATAAACAACTAATAGATACATTTTAGAAAAAAAGAAATTTTATTCAAAATTTAAAACAAATCCAAATCCCATGGGCCCATGTGTGCTTCAGATCCTTAAACTGATCCCTTTTGAGAGTACTGAAGTAATGTGTATGGACTTAATATTGTTGGTTGCTGAATACTCTTAGGTACTGAATCTCGTACTTGAACTCTTAGTTTTTGTATGGACTTCATATTCTTGTTGAGTTATTGTACTGGTATTGCAAGTTGACATTGTGAAATTGTTTGCCACTATTAATTGCAACTTTATATGTTTTTCTCAATCAAACAGACCTGCTGGAGGATGTACATGGCCCGCTCTGCTTTCCAACATTATCAAAGCTCTATAATCGCCATTCAATGTCTTTGGAGGCGGAAACTAGCAAAGAGAGAACTCAGGAGGCTTAAGAAGGTATCCATGGACACTATTGCTCACATTCTTCAGATTCCTATGATCTTTTCTATCATATGAAGAACTGAAGTCTATCTTTCAATGAATAATCCATTTTTGCTTGGTTTGGATAATTAATCATGCTCCTTAAGTAACATTATTTATATAATCCTGGACAGCATGTTAAACTTGCAGTATCTTGAGGTTGCAAAACCCTAGTTTTCATTAGCGTAGGTTAAGGGCTTCTTTCGCTGATCCTTGATTGGTGTCTAGTATTGTTCTGACTTCTGAGGATCGTGACTATGTTTTTCTGAGGGTTTTTGATTGTGCTCTAGGCTTCATTGCTCTAGTTCGTGTCTGCAAATACAATGCGGCATTTGTCTTTTTTCTCTTGTTAGGTTGTTGATAATAACTCTTTGGGTTTCTCCTAGAGGTTTGGTAATCCTGAGAATGAAATCTACCTTACCACATATTGTCCTAGAAAGTTGGTAAAGATTCTATACCACTTGCAAACATAACTATTAGCTTTTTATTTAGATAATTAACGCAAATTTACCTAATCCTAGTAGTTACATTGGGAACTTTTAAATCCAATCTGATAGGAAAGCCATCCAAGTGGTGAAAAATTTAACAAGTAAATACCCCATCTCCTTTTTTTTTTTTTTTTCTTGTAAAATTTTCTATGACATTTAACACTAATGAAAGAAAAGGTGATGGGGTTCCCATGGAAGCTGAGGTGATGATTGTTAAAAACATTTGCTTCCTCCATGTGACAAGCATTGATTAATTGACTTCTTTTCACGGGGTAAGAAGAGGAAGATTTCTTCCAGTTACTTTCCATTTAAAAGATTAAAAGAAAGAAAATGAAACAAATCAACGAAATCATGGATTTTGTTGTTATTCATAAAGGAGGGCACATTACAGTACAATGTATAGGAATGATGTGGTAAGATGCCTTTTCTATCACCTAACTTAGGGAGACTATAGGCTGTATGTGAGCATTGAACAACACCTTTTATCATATTGTAGGGCTTTTGATTTTTGCTGACACTCCTTCGCGATATTTCGTTTTCCAGTGCCATATTTATTCTCTTTGTCGTTTTTTCTTCTTCTTCTCTATAGTTTGAGGCATTAATTTTTGTTGATTTTCACAGGAAGCAAATGAAGCTGGTGCATTACGCTTGGCAAAGAACAAGCTTGAGACACAGTTGGAGGATCTTACATGGCGGTTGCAACTAGAGAAAAGACTGCGGGTATGCCTTTCTTTTGTGATGATCTTGGTTTCTATTATATTCCCAGTGGAATCTGAGACGTTCTTAGCGATGGATGAAATTTTCAACTGCTACCTTTTGAGCTATTGTTGCTTGATCTGCTTGCTGAAACTTTACTGAGAGGTGGTTATGCCGTCCTTAGTAAGTCTTTGAAAATTTAGATGTTCAGTAGGTCTTCTGGTAAATGGAAAAAAAAGATGACCGACAACATTGACATGCTTTGGTGGTACAGTGATAGCCTAATCGGACTCCCTTCCAGTCCGTTTCTATTGATTCTTTATCGCGATTATACTAGTATTCTGTTTGTGTGTAGTTTCAAGCTAATTGCAGTTGTAACTTGAGTTGCCAGACAGAGATTCACTAAGTAGATAAATTGTAAAATATTCCAGGGCTCATCAGAGCTAATCAACTTTCATTGCTGGTTATGCTTGTAATCTACCTTCAGTCTTTGCATTAGAATTTGAAATTATCCCAGTTTGTCAGTATTAAGTTTGTGGGCATCCAGCTCAAAACCAATTGGCAATGAGTGGAGTGGCCCGGAATCTTTATATATTGGGTTTGCAAGGGATTTCATTTCCCATATGGGACTATTCTCAACACGCCCCCTCATGTGTGGGGTTCTTTGGAGCCTAACACGTGGAACTCTTTTGGTGACGTGGAGCACGTGTGGCACTTGTGGCCTTTGGGCCTATCATGTGTGGGTCTGCTCTGATACCATATTAAGTTTGTGGGCATCCAACTCAAAATCAATTGGCAATGAGTGGAGTGGCCTAGGATCTTTATATATTGGGTTTGCAAGGGCTTTCATTTCCCATATGGGACTATTCTCAACAGTCAGTTGATTTTTGAATGAGCTCCAGATTGTGCGAAACAGAATTTGTGCCCATCAAATCTAACCATGAGACTAGATACCCTTAGTTTCTTTGCATGTAGACGCTTATTGTTAGAATTCGGAAGTGGTTTACTAGATAGCCCACCATTATTTCTAGTTTGTGTAGTTCCGTTGTTTTATATTTATTTTATATCCACATATTTCTGCAAGTGGCCAGTGATCAGAACATTTTGAAATGCAGGTATCCAATGAAGAGGCCAAGTTAGTGGAAATTTCAAAGCTTCAGAAGGTCTTGGAATCATTGAACTCAGAGTTGGATGTAGCCAAATCAACTATAGTTAGTGAGTGCAACAACAACGCGTTGCTTAAAAGTCAGTTAGAATTATCAATAAAAGAGAAATCGGCATTGCAGAGTAGACTTATTGGAATGGCGGAATTGAGCAAGGAGAATTCAGTTTTAAAGGTGAGTTGTGTGGTTTCGGCCTTCAATTTGATTTGATCTATATCAGATCTTGACTAAATATTTTACATTGTGTATGGTTAACAAATGTACTCAAAGGAGAGACAAGGCGGTTCGATAAGATTATTCTATTCTTCAAAGGCCTTATTTTCCATTGGAGTAGTAGTTTGGATTGGGCTAGTAGGTATAGGTTTGAAGATTTCGTCTTTAGTTGGGAGTCTTTGTTAAAGTCGATGTAACTTTTTTTGGTTCCTTTGCTCATTTACTTTCTGTATGTTTCCTCATTCTTTAATTGAATCATTCTTGACATCTTCTCAAAAAAAAAAATCAAGTGACCAGGTCCAGGAATAAAACATATGTAAAAGAAAACTACATAGAAGTTGAACCAATAAACTAAATAATTCCACATATAAAGTACAAATAAACATCTCTTTTCACAAGAANCTAGAAGTATAAGTGCTTCTGCTTAAAAAAAAAAAAAAAAAAAAACAAATGTACTCCAGTTGTTGAGTTCTACCATAAAACATATACTGTGCTCCAGAAACTAGGACTGCAAAGCTGATGGTCGTACATAAAACAAATGTACTCCAGTTGTTGAGTTCCATGTATCAAGCTACTAATTGCCCAGAGTATATGTTACCCAACACTTCTGGCTACTGTATGCAAACCATTTTAACTCTCATATTGGGCAGACTCGGCAGAGTAGTTAAGTATTTAAGTTCATAATTTTCTTTTTTACGGGTTTCTGGGAAGCGAGAGGAAGCTATGGTCTTTGTCAGTACACCCTAATTGCCTTAACAAATCATTGGGTATATCAGGTCCTTGACAAAAAGTCCTAGAGTGTCAGTGATCATCATCCACTTTAGATCGCAGACAAAGTTTTCCAATGTGACTGATTACATGTTGATTTCTCTGTAGGGTTCTTTGGAGTCCTTGGAAAAGAAAAACTCGACAATGGAGCTTGAGCTTGTCAAGGCTCGAAATGATTGTAAGGATACAATGGAGAAGTTGTGCGACGTGGAAGAAAAGCATTTACAGCTCCAACAGAAATTGCAAAGGTTTTGTTTCATCAATTGAATGTTATTTCTCAATTAATAGGCAACAGCCTAGCAATATTTACTTCTGAGAATAAAAAGAGATCGGTGTACTAAATTTCATGCGATCGTTCTAGCATTGTGTGATGTTTTCTGTTGGCCTGTCAGTTTTAGTTGCTAACCACAGCTCACTGAATTTATATTGTGTGTGGGTTGGATTTCATATTTTCCCTTTTCACTCATTGTCTGTGATTTTTTACATATTTGCTTCTGTGGAACCCAGTTTGGAGGAAAAGCTTTTAAGTCTAGAAGATGAGAATCATGTTCTAAGACAAAAAGCATTAAGCACACCCAAGAGCAACCATCCTGGATATGCCAAGTCATTTTCTGAGGTAAACACAGAAAGCCAGATCAGTCTTTAACACAAATTTTGTTCCATATAAATGCATGCTGTTCTATTACATCATTTACTGTTTTATGTGAATCTAATTTCATCAAAATTTCTGAGTGCTTTTTTCTATCTTTAATATGATTTAATTACTGTAATTCATAAATTTGTTTCTTTTTTTCTTCTTCTTTTTCTTCCATAATATTTAATCTTATCTAATTATATCAACTTTTGATGAGTCAGAAGTACTCCATCGTGCCTTCACTTCTCAACCAGGACCAGAAGCCTGCATTTGTAAGATGTTTATCAATGCCAGTAATTATGTTGAGTGCCTGATCCACTACAATAATTGCTCATCTTCGTATTCTCTCTTGGTGTAGGAGTCACCAACACCTACAAAAATGATTGTACCTTTTCCGCACAGCCTATCAGATACACGTCGATCAAGGAGGACTGTTGAGAAGCATCAGGTTTCTTCTAATGGTTAACTAATTCCCTTTTGCGTCTACTTCGGTGATTGTAATGATCTTAATAATAGAAAATGCAAATAATTAGCCATTGATTCTATTTTTGTTGTGTTCTTTTTCCATACTGTTTAGTTTTACTTTTTGCTGGATTTAAGATTTCAATTGGTGTGCAGGAAAACAATGAATTTCTCATGAGGTGCATTAAAGAAGATTTAGGGTTTAAAGACGGTAAACCTTTGGCTGCTTGCATCATATATAATTCTTTGCTTCACTGGCGCGCCTTTGAATCAGAGAGAACTGCGATTTTTGACAGTATAATTGAGGGAATAAATAATGTTCTCAAGGTACTTTCACTCGTTTCATATGTTTTTCTTACTTATTTGTTTTAACCATGTCCCTTTTTCCTTACTGAATTATTTATATTTATTAACGAGTATTCATATGCTTGCCTCTATCAGGTCAGTCTCAAAGTTTAATTGTGAACCAAAATGTTTCTTATAAGGTTTCCTTATAATGTTTCAGGTGGGGAATGAAAACTATATCTTGCCATATTGGTTGTCCAATGCCTCAACCCTTCTGTGCCTCCTGCAAAGGAACCTGCGCACTAATGGCTTCGTCTCAACGCCTTCTCACCGCTCTGCAGGGTATTCTGGATTAACTGGGAGGATAACGCAAGTAAGTTCCATGGAAATAGTCCAACTTCATCTGCTTTTTTTTTTGGGTGCTGTTAAAGGGGTTCTCAAAAATGTTAGGGGGGTGGACAAGTTAAATGGACTTTTAACTCAAAATCAGCTTTCTAATTTTTTCCTACTTTTTACTAAGGGGGTGGTGTGGGTGTAAATTAAACTACCACCTCCAACCCCCTTTCTCTCTCAAACACGTTATCTAATTCTCCATTAAAAAATTTTACTTTTTCTCTCTTTCTCTCTCCCAAACTTCTCTTAAATTATTCGACCACCAAGAATCGAAGTCGTTATTGGCGGAAAACTCTATGAAGGATGAAGAAGTTCAA
>MVGT01002065.1:28062-61491 GCA_002174775.1 Macleaya cordata
AGAGAGAGAGAGGGACGGTGGTCGAATGGAGGAGATAGTTGATTTGTTGAGGGAGGAAAAGGTTAATTTAGGGTTAGGTTTGAGATTTTTAGAATTGGGTGGAAATATACCTAGACAATATTTGATAACCACCCCCTTAGTAAAACTATGTCCATCCCCCCAACCATTTTGAAGTATTTAGTCCACCCCCCTAACATTTTTGAGAACCCCTTTAACAGCACCCTTTTTTTTTTACCCCCTTTCGGATTCTTTAACTTTGATTATATACTCATTGGACACCTTTCAAACAAATATAATCGAGTAAAACTTAATTATTTGTTCGTATTGTGCAATTATTCAGTCTTCTTTTTGTGTCTTTTCCCCCAATAATTGACTTCATATGAAAAATGTGATTGTTAGAGAATACTTGCTTCGCCAGGGGCTTCATACATGAAGCTTTCTGTGCCACAAGTGGTGTATGTTATTTGCAGATGTAATGTGGGTAGATATCTTTAGAGTGAGTAATTATTTGGCTTATTAAGAGATTTACAACTGAGAAATCTATGGTTTTTAAATTAGTGGAACCAGGACAGTGTTTATGTCTTCCACATGAGTGATTACATGGTAGGTTACAAATGGTTGAGAAGTAAATGCCCAACCAAAAGTACCATTTTCATTTTCTGAAACGAAAACTTTGTTTTGGAGTGCCTGGTGGCGAAGAAGAGCAGATTTAGAGTGGTGCCTAATTTACTTATACTTATCTTCCTAAACAGTGGAATTTTGGGCAGTCAAGAAACATGGTCATTATATGAGTGTTTTGGAGTTTGGAGGTGAGGATTTTGTGATGGCTGTGTGGTATGAATGAGAAAGACAAAACCTGATAGATACTTTTTCTATAAAAAATAAAATAAATCGTGTTGCCTGCCCCAAAGGGTCAGAATATGGCCTAGCACAAATAATTTTGTAGTAATTCTGCAACTGTTTTCTGGTTGTTATTTGTTCTCACAATTTCTAATCCGATGTTAATCATGATTTGTTAGTAACACAATGATAAATGAATTCTTCAGGGTCTAAAATCTCCTTTTAGATATGTTGGATTGGAGGAGAATTTGTCTGTGGAGGCTAGGTATCCAGCTTTACTATTTAAGCAGCAAATGACTGCTTGTGTAGAGAAGATTTTTGGTTTGATTCGGGATAATTTGAAGAAAGAGATATCACCGCTTCTGGGTCTTTGCATCCAGGTAAATCTGATATTTATATCTACTTTTATTCATCCTCCAAGATAAATATAGTTCACCATTGCATTTTGTTTGACTTCATTATGTATTGTTTGAAAGGCACCAAAAACTGTGCGGGCAAACACTGGCAAATCATCTAGATCACCAGGGGGTGTTCCCCAGCAGTCGCTTAGCAATAACTGGGAAAGTATTATTAAATTCTTGGATTCATTTATGAGTCGTTTACGTGGAAATAATGTGAGTGCTACACTGTCTTTCTGTCTTCAACAATATCTGCTGTAAAAGTATTTAAATGGTATCGTATTCGGTTATATCACTCTTCTGATAAAACAATTTGCATTTTTAGGTTCCTTCCTTTTTTATTCGCAAGCTCATTACCCAGGTTTTCTCGTTCATCAATATATCACTGTTCAATAGGTCAGTCGCTACCACTTCAAGCTGCTCAAAATGTCCTTATATCTAATTTACGTGTTCATTGTTTGTTTATTAAGCTGGTTTCATTCTCTCAGTCTTCTGTTGAGGCGTGAATGCTGCACGTTTTCAAATGGGGAATATGTGAAATCTGGTCTAGCTGAACTGGAACGATGGATAGTGAATGTCACAGAGGAGGTAAGTCCTGATCTTTCTTACTTTGTCTAAAAGTAGCTTTGATCCAATTTTAATCTCAAACTTTATGGTACCTGAGTTATATTAACTGCAGTTTGCAGGAACCTCTTGGCACGAGCTAAATATTATCAGACAAGCTGTTGGGTTTCTGGTAGAGAACAATGCCATTTTCTTTGACAGTAAAAGATTTTTAAACTTTTCATATCTTTCCTTTTTCCTTAGCAATTTTGGTCCTTGTGCACACTTTTTAGGTGATACACCAAAAGGTGAAAAAGTCTCTGGAAGAAATCAGGCAAGATTTGTGTCCGGTATGATCTATATCACTCACTGATTAAAATTTAATTTCTAGTGATATTCTTTTTCTTTCCAATGGGCTTTAAGAGATCCTTTCAAATTTAACTCTTTCGTTTGGCCAGGCATTGACTGTCAGGCAAATTTATCGGATAAGTACAATGTACTGGGATGACAAGTACAACACACGGAGTGTGTCAACTGAGGCAAGTTGCATCTTGAATACATTTTTGAACTTTCAGCATCTTTCTTCTGGAGCTGTTTTGTCCCACTGCTTTATTTCTTTCTGATAATGGTCAGAAATTTTCCAGGTCGTTTTACAGATGAAGGAGATTCTAACCAAAGATTCGCAGAATATCAACTCAAATTCATTCTTGTTGGATGATGATCTGAGGTAATGACTTCTCCCAATTAAACATTTTCATTAGAGCAAAAGTCAAAAGTAAAGCTGTACCAATTACAAGTTCTCTAGAGTTATGCACTTTCAAATTTTTTTTCCATCGCTACTCACTGATGGTTATTAGATTGTATTTTTTGGTGAGAATACATGTTTTTGTTGGAGTGCTTGGTATTTTTTGATGTTTCAACTTTAATATGTTAATTACAGCATTCCATTCTCAACTGAAGATATATCGAAGGCCATCCCTGCGATAGATCCATCGGACGTTGAACCCCCTACATTCCTGCATGAGTATTCTTGTGCGCAATTCCTACTTCCACGTCCGGCCTAAATGAGGTCCTGCTCTTTCGACTTGAAAGAGGCACTTGAAATGCAGTCCACCTCTATGTAAAAGCGTATGTTTGAGAGGTTGAAGCCAGCCACTTAACAGATGAAGAAGATAAATCTTTCTCAAACCCTGAGAGAGAGAGAGAAATTGTAGGTGTTGACAAGACTATAGGGAATCACCACTTGGTGATTAAAGATTGTACAAATTAGCGGCGACATGGGAGTACAATTGTTGCATTGATGAGAGATGATTCTCCCTCAACACTCAAATATAGATTTGGAGAAGGCTGATGGTAACCAATCAGGAGACCACGACCGTTGCTATTTTGTAATATGTTTAGGATTAGGCACTTGGGTTCAGTGTAACATCCCTATTTTGTAGATCTGAAGTTGCCTCTTTTTAGCAGCTTTCCCTTTGGGTGATCTTAATATCGAATGCCGCTATTTTATTATGGCTTCTATGTTAAGCTCATTTTTCTCTGTAGGATCCTTCCTTAGGGAAATTAAATAGGTGACATTATTGTACCAAAAGATTTTACTACTGTATAGAATCACGTGGTAGTCTTACAAAAATATGAATCTTATCTGTGAATGCTTTAGACGTTTGAATTGTGCGGGTATATACCTAGACATGAATTTTCAACCTCAGGATCTTATGAGTAGTTTAGATGGTTAACTTGTCATTGTATTGTGCGTTGTGTTAATTTATAAAAATTGGTGCTTGAAACTTGGAAACCGGAACCCTTGTATATATATACTGAAGCCTAAGTAATTAGAGCGCGGAGCGGGAGCGTTGGAGCGCTAAATTCAAAATATCTCAAGTTCCGGAGCGCCTTCGGAGCGCATTATATGCGATTTTTTATTAACAAAATAAATTTTTTAAAATGATAAAACATAAAAAAAATTTACGTCTTAAAATTTGAATTCTATTATTTCATCTGTTCTCGGTGAGCTTACACATTTTGATTCTTTTATATAATTTATGATAAAACCCATTCCATACTAAGGATTTCAATAAAAAATTTGTTGAAAGTTGAAATGATGATGAAGTTAGTTAGCCTTCAATGTGTCGTTAAGGTGGTATTTTCAAAAAAATTGTGGAGTTGAAAAACAGGGAATATTACTAAGAAATCTTTGACTTTTATTTTAATTGGAAGTATTAAATGCTGAGATGGAGTTTGCTTTTAATCACATCGATTGGTCAATGTTGGGGGAAGAGAACTGTGAACTTATAAAAGCAGATATTGGAGATAAGCATATGAAACATGTGAACGTAATGCATTAAATTTGGATCCGCGAATTGTAAAATGTGGAACCGCGAATCATAAAAAGTGGATCTGCGGATTGGAGGCGGATTCGCTCTCAATCCGTGAGTTCGCGGATTGGGAGTGGGAGCGCCACCCAATCTTAGCAAATCTGATTACTAAGGGTGAAGCTCCGGCTACGGAACCTCAATCTCCGAGTTATGCTAAATGCTCCGACGCTCACGGAAGGCATTCCTAAATTAGGGACATTTTAATTGGCTGTTGGAGTTCCCGCTCCCCTTCTTGTTCCTTTGGTTACTTAGCTTGAAAGCCTACCATCACCCAATAAGTATACAGAATGTAGGGGCAACGTAAGCTAAGAAGGGACCCAAGTATGTTGTTTCGATTTTAATAGGTGACCGATCGATCTATTAGATCATCACAAAACATCCTCACCAATAAGTTTTTTGCTATGGGCCATGTGAATGTATACCGATGCCACCCTATATGTAACCGTTGGAAGAGACTATGAGGTGGTCCAATCTTAAGCAGAGTGCAACGCTTTGTTGCCGAGTAACCAAAGCGTGAAACAGGAGCAGGAGTGGGAACAAAGGCGAGAGCAGAAGCGGGAGCGGCTAATTGTGATTCTGAGCTGGAGTGCGAGGTTTACCACGGTTCAGGTTAATAAGGGTTTGTTGTTTGCGGAGCTAAGTTCTTTTCTCCGGGGTTCTTTTCTCCGGTTCTGCTCTCAAATCGTGGTCCTGATTTTGGAGAGTATTCACAACGGATCCGCGGTCGCGGTCTGACTATTCTAGATTCCCAGTTTTAAGGTTTTTAGTGTTGCGAGTCAGTGACGAGTAGACTATTCTCTCGTGTCGTTCAACGGTCAACCTCACCCATTTACCTTTGACCGTGTAATAGATAGATGTTTTTACATATGCACCCCAATTGATTGTTATTATAAAACTTTTAATGTAGTCAAAAAAAACTATCGAGATTTTAAACTCTTCAGATTTTGAACTTCTTGAACTATATACCAAATACATAAATACAGACCCTCCAGAAACGCTCTGGAGCTTATGACATTTTCTAATATGCCGCTCGGCTCCCGTTACTTGGGGGAGCCAAAATTCCTTCAAAGTGCAAACAGCCGTTCCCAAGACCATTTAGGACTGAAATCGACACTGACTGAAGATCATAAAACAACTTAACAATCACAAAGAAAAATCCAAAAGAAGAAGACAAAAAATACACATTATCATCTTCTATGGTTCAAGAGCAAAACAAGAGTTTGTATTGATGTTGGGTTTGTTCCCAAGATGCCCAAACAACAAAGTTCGTTAAATTTAACCGAGGGCCAGACATACTGAGAGGTTAAAACATAGGACAGACACCATTTACAGATGAAACCACCTAAAAGTAAATATTGTTTAGAGTTCAGACAACCATCATATCATATTAGTAGCAGTAGAAGAAGAAGATGAAGAAGAGAGAGAAAGGAATGTTAATGGAGCTTCTTATGCTTGTCTCCGTTACTGATTGATGAGTTAGTAGTAGTCATGGAATTAGCTGCATACTGTAAGTCTGCCAACGAGAATGACCGCCATGAAGATGATAAACTCCTTTGAGGCGACGGGGATGACGACGATTCAATATCATTGTTGATTGATTGTTTCACCTGCGGATGCAGAGGAGGGCGATACTGAGGTGGTGGTGGTGAACTTGAATTCTCGATTGTGTTGTTGCTTTCGGAGTTTTTCATTGCAACTGCAAGTGCCAATGAACTTCGACTGGAGGTGATTGATCTCTTTGATATGCCTCCACCATTACTTCTCAAAGGGTAGTTTTTGTTCTTGTCCAAAATAAGACTGCAAGCAAGTAGGTTCTTACGTTTTTTGCTGTATGCGTTTTCTGGCTTCGCAATTTCTTTAATGTTGGATGAAGATGAAGCATCAGCTAGACTCGTGAAGGATTTTGATTTGCCACAGTAGAACTTTGAGATGCCTTTCCTGCAAACAAACAACAAAGGTCAACCCATCACACACACATTCTTTTTTTCAAGGAAAGCTAACTGTGATTAGATGAGAAATGAATCTAATTCAGTAATGCCCTTTTAGCACCTCTGATTACATTTGAGTGCAAAAGAAAAAAAAGGTCCTTCAGAAAAAGAACCAAATTTGGAAATTTTGGTCTAGAATGCACGAGTGAATTGAATTTGCAAGGTCAGTTCTCTCAACACAAATCAATTGTGTTGAAACTAATCCTGGTCACTTTAGTAGATAAATGAATGATTCAATGTAGGAAATCAGTTTTAACTAGTATTCACAATGAACACAATCAAAAAGTTCATAAAAATGTGGTTTTCTTGATAGATAATTATGTTTCATCTATACCTAATCCCAGTTATTGTTGGGAAAACCCTATTGGCCATTCAGTTCTACCGATATCGAGATGTAGCAGTTGATCTCTTGAGTCCGAATTGCAGAGAAGATTTTTAGTAGAGCTTCTTTCAAATGTCAAAATATAGAAAAATGGGTTCTCCAATCAAAATGAGTAACAGATGAATCTCAGTGAAGACTCATTCTTGTGCTCTTGATCTTAGTAATTTCAGGGATAAACAAACTTACGATTACTTAATCTCAGTTTTATTTCTAGAAATTTCCTAGTAAACCCATCTTAATCCATTGAAGTGGGACAAAAGATCCCCTGCTTTTAATCATGAAATAAATAACTCTTGATCCAAGATCCTAAAATCCCAAGGGAAAGAAACTTCCAAAATCTTAAATTTCTAACTGATCTACAAACAAACCAGAATGACAAACAAGACCCACTTTGCCAAATTCATAAATAACTAAAATGGAGAAAGAAAAGAGGGAAAATTTTTTAATTAATTGTTTCCGAATCTAGCTACAACAGATTTCACTTATTTACTTATAATCCAAAAAACACCCATCTTAATCCATTAGTAGGACCAAAACTTGCCTACTGTAAACATGAAATTAAGAACTATTAAATCAGTATCCTAGAAATCCATATATATATATATATATATGAGAGAGAGAGAGAGAGAGAGAGAGTGTCTGATTGCTAACTAATCTTCGATCAAACCCACATGAGAACCACAACTAACTTCACTAATCTACTTACAATCAAACAAAAGATTGAAAATTTTTCTCATTTCATTTCTAGAAAGGGATTAAATGAACCCACCTGATCGGCAAAACCTCCTCCAACGAATCCATAGTTTCAAATGGTCCTTTATACGAACTCTGCACTTCTGCCTCATCAAAACCACCTCCCTCCGAAGACCCACCATTTGATATATCACTATTCCTTCCAATCGAAGAAGAACTACTAGAAGAATCCAACTCCTCCTCTGTTTCTCTCTCATCCATCTTCTTCATCCCTTTAATCCCCAGATTACTCACCGGAAACTTCCGATCTCCAACCAAGTTTCCATTCATCGATCTCCCAGACTCTGGTGATTCAAAGATAGAGATACAAGACATCCCACCAATAAATCCAGACCCTTCAATCCTGTTACTATTTCTTTCCAGAGCTATCGACATCATGAAAAAATTCTCCAAAATCCCAGAAAAATTAACGTCAATTTGAAGAAACCCACAAATAGGTTTTAATATGAAACTAAAGAAAAGTGTTTAGCGATCAAAGATTTTATGGGCAACCATATTTCCGCCATGAACAAGATCTCTCTTTCTCTGAGATAAACAGAGGAAAACCAAAAAAAAAAAAGTAGAGAGAGAAAGTGATGAGGTACAAATGAAAACAGTATAAAATTTATATATAAAAAATGATGAAAAAGAAAGGCCTTATCTTCAACCACCAAGGAGTTATAAAAAATGGTTTTATTGTTATCTGATAACGTGATCCCAAATCTATTATATTAATCAGCATCATCAATATCAACCGTTGGATGATAAGAAAATTTATAATCTGATGCTTAAAGTAGTAGATTTCTTAATATTATCATTTTAACCGTTATATTTTAAGAAAAATAATTCGTGATGTTCTGAGGTTTTTTTTTTTGTGTAATAAAAATTGTTTTAGTAACGTTTGCCAAGGCAGATTCCTTGGACTTTGCCCGAGTTTAGATTAATTGATTTTTGACGACTCAGATCATGCAACGTGTCATTGCATTTATTGGACGACATGTAGAGGTGACACGTGGAGGTATTTTGTTGGAAGTGGAAGAGGTGCGTGTGTGTGGGTGGTGACATGGTATTTGATGAGTGAGGGCTTATCCAAAGACGATAGGATGGCGTTTCTATAAAGTCGACCCCACAGATACAATTGCCTAGGACCCTGACCTAAAAATATCTTTGTCCTTGCTCTCTACCTTGTGTTTGGCTAAATGAGTCGACTCGTTTAAGCTGAGCCGAGTATTTAGCCAGGTAATTTGTTGACCCACATGTAAACGTGGCTAAAAAGATACAATCATGCAATTGGTAGAGTGCTATTATGTTGCCACCCGATTTTAGAACACCTCTAGTGCTCCCTTGTCATGTGGGGCCTATGTATAGATGATCACATGATTGATTTTTCTTGACACTACCAAAGATTGATTTAAACTTTTAAGATTTTGAATTATTTATTTTTACTGTTAAAACTCCTATCAACTATACAAGCGTTGTGCACATGCGTTGCATGTGGAGTAACTGTGGGTTGAAAGGAAGAGATAGAGAAAATGCTTGGGATGAGAGAAAATCATGAGAGAAAATCATAGAGAAAATAAAAAAGTTTTGATAGTTTTAAAGTTTTAATACACAAAGAAAAAATTATTTGAAGATAATTATGATGGAGAAAACTATGGGAGAGAGATTTAAGGAAGTGATGAGGGTAGTGTGAAATGTCCATATTCTCCAATTTTGAGGGGCAAAAAGTTACAATAATATCCCTATATATTTGCTGAGAAAAAATGTTTCCTAAGGTTTTGAATGTAAAAAGCCTCAAAAAAAATAATTGGCTTAATTAGTAGTATAGATAAGGGGTACTATAAATTTTAGATTTTTTTTTTCAGTATAATCTACATGATTAAGAGATCATTCCTAGATATGAGCTAACAAACGAGTGTACACAAGCTGTAAGAATATGCTAAGAAGAAGTGAGGCCAACCATCAATAAAATGATAGAGTTAACTTTTAAAACCCCACAAATCCCATTATTTGTACAAATAAAAAGTTTAATTTGTGAAAAACTATTATGAGTTTTTTTTTTGATCGGCAAAAGAAAGAATAGATTAATAGGAGACGAATGTACAAGCATAAGAAAGCAAACAAAAAAGCAAACAAAAGAAAAACAAAAAGAACACAAAAAGGTAGTAGCACGATGCCAAAAGCAATCAATGAGGTTCAAAGATGAACTCTTTCCATCTCACCACCACCGAATCAAGGTTTGCTCCCTTAAAAGGATCTTGCAGAGAAACCCATCTATGTTCCATAATTTTAATATTGATGATGAGCTTTCCCAATTCCAATTCTTCCCTACCGAAGACCCTTTGGTTTCGCTCGAGCCATAGATTCCACACTATCACTGCTGGCAGCATCTCCATGATGAGATTTCCTCTAGGCGAGATTAATTTGAACCTCCATTGAAACATAAGATCCTCAAAAGAGTTTGGAACTACCAAGGAGTATCCCGCATCCTCCATAAACTCCATCCAAATCAACCAGGCGAACTTACAATGGAGGAAGAGGTGGTTGACAATTTCGCATTCCTATTTGCAAAAGGGACATTGATTGACAAGGATGCAATCCCTTTTCATGAGGTTATCAACAATGAGAGCTTTTCCTTTTGTGACAATCCAAACGAAAAAGGCAATTCTCGGCGACCACAGTTTGTTCCAAAGGAACTTTCCTTCATAACAACTAACCCCTGTCGACTGAATGTGAGAGTAGGCACTTTTAACTAAAAATAATTTATTCTTTTCCTATTTCCATACCCTGGAGTCAGAATCTTCTTCATGCAGCTGAAACTCTTGCAGCACTAAAAGTAAAGCTTCCACTTCCCTGATTTCATGGTCGTACAATCTCCTTGAAAAGTTTAAAGACCAATTGAAACCATTGTTCTCTTGCACAAACATATCAGCAATCTTGAAGTGTTTTGAATTGGTAACCTTGTAGATGTTGGGGAATTTACTATTAAAAGATTCATCAATCATCCAGATGTCCTCCCAAAACTGCACTTTTTCCCCATTTGCAATAATATGAGTAATTTCTTCCTTAAATTCTCCAAGAAGATTGCAAATACTCTACCAAGGAGCTGTGCCATACGAAGATTTTGGCACCTTAGGCTCCCATTCTAATAGGGAATCACCATACTTTTCCAACCCAAAACGCCAAAGCCATTTCATTAAGAGTGCTTTGTTCATCTTATGAAGACTGCGAATTCCTAAGCCACCCTTGCTTTTTGGAAGACAAACCTCTTCCCATCGAACCAGATGATATTTTTCCTTATCTCCATTATCGTGCCACAAGAAATCTCTAGCAAGTTTCTCCAATTGTTTAATGACTGATATAGGAGCCATAAAGTGAGACATTTGATAAACTGAAAGACTCGCCCAAACACTTTGAATCAAAGTGACCTTTGCCCCTTTAGAAAGGTACTTACACTTCCAGGTTGCCAGTCTCTTTCTCACTTTTTCAATAACCGAGTCCCATTTTGCCACTCCCAAACATTTATCTCCTAAGGGGAGGCCTAAGTAAGTAGTGGAAAGAGTGGCTACAACACAATCCAAACAGTTAATCAGCTCATTAAGATCTTCTACCTCCCCCACCGCCATAAGACTCGTTTTTGAGAAGTTAATCTTAAGCCCTGAAGCAATTTGAAAGCACATTAAAACTGTTTTAATTTTTCTAACTTCGTCTTCACTTGCATCTATAAAAATGAGTGTGTCATCTGCAAATTGCAGATGATTCATCACTATGCCTCCATTCGAGACCTAAAAGCCACTAATCCAACTCATAGAGTGAGTGCGATCGAAAAGTAGGCTAAGGGCCTGCGTGATAATAATGAAAAGGAAGGGAGAGAGGGGGTCACCTTAGAGGATTCCTCTGGTGCACTTAAATCTTCCTTGGGGATAACCGTTTACAAGAATCGCAAAATAGACATGTGAGACACATGCTTTTATCCAAGCCCTCCAAGCTACCCCAAAGCCCATTCTACAAAGCACATAATTCAAGAACTTCCAGTTGTCATAGTCATAAGCCTTTTCAAAATCGATTTTGCATAAAATTCTTGGATTCCTCTGCCTCAAGCGTGTATCAATGCATTTGTTTGCAATCAAAACACCATCCAAAATCTGTCTCCCTTTTATAAAAGCTGACTGATGATGAAAGACTATGTTTTTCAGTACTGTCTTCAGCCTTTCCGCTAATACTTTCACTATAATCTTGTAGGTGCATCCGATCAAGCTGATTGGGCAGAAATCTTTCATTTCTTTTATTTTATCTTTCTTGGGAATCAAGGCAATATAAGTATTATTTAGGCACCAATCTAAGAACAACCTGTGCTGAAGCTCCTCAACCACTTCCATAATATCACCTTTCATAAAGTACCAACATCTCTTGAAGACCACCATAGGGAAGCCATCTGGTCCGGGAGCTCTTTCCTGCCCCAGAGTGTTCATAGCATTTATAACCTCTTCTTCTGAAATAGCTCTCTTTAACTATCTCCTCTGATCAGCTGAAAGGGTTTGAAAATCGATGCCATCAAGGGTTGGCCTGTTGATTTGACTGTCCTTAAACAAATTTTAAAAAACCCTACTGCTGCCTCCTTTATTGCTTCTTTGTTATCTATTTGCATCCCATTAACTTCCAGCGAGGAGATACGATTAGATCTTCTCCTGCAATTTATCATACAATGAAAATACTTTGTGTTCCTATTACTGTCTTTTATCCATCACACACAAGACTTTTGGCAAAGAGAAATTTCCCATAATTTAGAGAGATGATATTGTTCTTCTTTTAACTTGAGCCTTCTGTGCCAGTCTGCGTCTGAGAGAGGTGCATTCATCTCTGCTCTATCAATTTGATCAATTTCTGCCGTTACCTGATTAAGCTGAAGATTAACCCTGCCAAAAACATGCTTATTCCAAAATTTTAATCTATCCTTCAAAACAATAAGCTTTGAGGCCATTATAAATCTGGCATTATCGGTAAAATTACAGTCATTCCACCAAGTCTCTATTAAATTAATGATATTATGGTCACTAAGCCACATTAATTCAAAACGAAAAGGGGGGGACCCCAATCTTCTACAGCAGTGTATAATTTGATAGGGAAATGGTCAGAGATTTTTTTTCCAGGGCCACTTGACAGATCGAAGGATAGTGTTCCTCCCATTCAGTAGAAAAAAGAAATCTATCTATTCTACTATAAATGTGAATGCGTTGATTATTTGACCAAGTGAAAGCCGCCCCTGCAAGGGGTGGATCCACAAGATTGTGATGATCAATAAAATCAAAGAGATTATTCATACCTCTAGTGATTCTGGTTCCCGTAGACCGCTCATTTACGAATCTCGTGACATTTAAATCACCTCCTATCACCCAAGGATATGTCACGCCTCGCTCACACGTGTGCCCAATATTGTCCCTGCTTTATCCACCCCCCGGGGTACAGGGTTTTGTTTTTAGGTGAGCCCAGAGCCGAAGACGGCTCATCCTATGGGGTGGTGGGAGGAGGTATTAGTCCCACATCGCCTAGGAGAGTGTCCAGAGCCTGGGCTATGAGGTTACAGACTGCGTTATATTGTGTCCGAGGCCTTTTAGGTGAGCTCTCTGGGCTCACCTAAGAACAAAATCCTGTACCCCGGGGGGGAGGGGAGGTGGATAAAGCAGGGACAATATTGGGCACACGTGTGAGCGGGGCGTGACAATTATGGTATCAGAGCCGAGGACGGCTCATCCTATGGGGGTGGTAGGAGGAGGTATTAGTCCCACATCGCCTAGGAGAGTGTCTAGAGCCTGGGCTATGAGGTTACGGATTGCCTTACATTGTGTCCGAGGCCTTTTAGGTGAGCTCTCTGGGCTCACCTAAGAACAAAACCCTGTACCCCGGGGGGGTGGATAAAGCAAAGATAATATTGGGCACACGTGTGAGCGGAGCGTGACAGGATCAGACCACAAACTCCTGATATTTGTAAGCTCCTCCCATAAGACCTCCCTTTCCCCATCATCATTTGGACCATAGACACTAGATAAATTCCATCTGAAGTTATCTGCTTTTGAAGTGCACCGCCATGAAATAGAAATCTCCCAAATCTGAAATCATCTACTTCCATCGTGACTCTGTTCCAAAGCATTAAAATCCCACCAGATCTTCCTTGAGAGGGTAAGAAAGACCACCCATAATCACCATTATCCCCAATTTGATTAAACATCCTGTCTGTCTAGCTCTCAATTTTAGTTTCCTGAAGAATTAAAATATCCGGCTTCCAACTCCTAATAGCCCTACGAACCTCTGATCTTCTATCCGGATTGCACAACCCTCTTACATTCCAAGATATAATATTAATGGCCATTTAACAACTTAAAAGTAAAACCCAAAAAAATAACATTGGGAGACCATGAACCAACCTAATACCAACCTTGAGAGCAAACTCGATTGTTTTATCTTGGGGCTCACATTGCTTTTAACTACTTGCACAAAAAAAATAGAGCCGCGAATCGTCTTAAAGAAAGCAATCTAATTCGGACTCAACCCAAGATCTTTAAATTTTAATTTCTATTAAATTTAGATTTTCGTTGTCAGATATTTTTAAAATTTTTAGCTATTGTTCCCCTCAAAAAAATTTTTAGCTATTGTTCCCCTCAAAAAAATTTTTAGCTATTGTTCCAGCACATATTGACGTGGGCTAAGAAGTGCAACTAAAATGGGAAAATAAGCTAAGAAGAAGTGGGGCAAACCGCAAACCATCAATAAAATGATAAGAGTTGACCTTTTTAAACTCCATCAGGTGATGGGTATAAAAATGGAAAGTTTGTGAGAGATCCCACGTGGCTTATGATGATAAGCGTGGTTGCCCTAGTTGAAACGATGGGCGCAACCTAGTTTATAAACTCAAAAACCTCAATTATTTGCGGCTGAAAACCAGATATCTCGGCTTGAGCTGAAACTAAATCCGTTTAGTCTTATGAATGATCCCCAATTGAATGGATGTATCAAATAAGGATTAGGGCAACACTTTAATGTGGGACCCATTTAAAATCACGTGTTAGGTCTACAACTAGGACCCACAGTGGGCCTCAGTAATTTCTCACTGGACAAAACAAAAGGACCCCACAGCCACTTGTCCCTGTTTGAGTGTTTTCTCTCTCTACTCTCTCTCTCTCTCTGCGTGGCTCTGACTCATATCCAACTATCTGACTATTTGACTGGTCTGTGTGACTTTCGAGTTTCCACGTGGGTGTTCCTATGCTTGCCACGTTGGAAAGTCTCTCGTTATCGTTGTACCTGTCTAATAAACCAAAATTTTTTTTGGTAGGTATTTGCTTCCGTGAAGGGATCTGTCTTAACAGACTAATTAATAACCTAGCAATTTACTTCAATGAATCTGACTGGTTTTTGAGCTCCAAAAAAAAGGACCCCTCCTAGGGTTTTTGACTTGATTTTTCCAACAATTTGGTTTTTCTTCCCAAATCCCATCCATGCTTTTGCTGTGATGTTGGGTTGCTGTTATATTGTGATTACCCAATCTACATTTATTTGTATATAAAATGAAGGGATTGAAGTGCCAGCTGTTTTATGCAGGGTGGTTGGACCATCATCCAACCGGGGTACTATCATGATAAAGTAGCGAGATCTGCTTTTAATTTTAAAGAGTTTAAAACAATTTTACATAAGGTAGATCTCGTCACTTCATCTTCGAAGTCATCAAAGGAATACAAGTAGCATTATTTGCAAATTAAAGTCTCACATGTTTATGTTATGTTAATTCAAAGATGATGAGTTATATCGTATATAGTTTGCTAAATGTGCGCATGGATTATTGGGTCTTTTTCTGCTTTATGACTTAGTTCTGGTTGTGCTTTCAAATGCTGATAACCATTTGGTTTGGAGCGTGACAAAAGAGCATCCGCAGTAGGGGTTAAATAAAAAAACAGTGCTGTTTGGACTTACCAGTTTACAAAAGTGGTGCCCCATGCTTATATAGTAGAGTGGGTCTCACTGCTATGTAAGTTGGAAACCCGCGCCTTCAAAATATTTTTGGGAGGGAAAAAGTGGCGGATCCCACCCCGCCAAATAAGCTTCGGGCACCATCTGATTATGATTCCGAGGAAAATGAAAAGTACAGATTAATGTTTTCGTAGAATAAGATACTCTGTGTTGAGGTGTGATTGTTTCTCTTATGTAGCATTTCTTGCTTAATGTAGTCTGTGTTTACTGGTGGCAGCTCTGAACTGGGTAAATGTGGATTTCCTGAGCTATTCTCTTGATGTGCAACTTAGTGCAGACCTTACTGGTGCTAGATTTGCTGGTAATATATGCCTTCCCTTTGTTGGGAATTTGATTTTATTCTTATACTAGGGGTTGTCAAATATATTGTCATAAGAACATCGTATCCCTGACTGATGCTTCATCTATGTAGTTGGAAACTGATATATTAACAGTACTTATAACTGTGCTTTAGAACATTTGTATGTTTTGTGATAGTGTGTTTAAGTATGATTGCTACTAGAAATTCTAATCAGGTTTACGGGAGCTACTGAATCAAATGTTGCTTGAAAAAGCCTACAGGTCTTGGCATCTTTTGATTAATCTTTTATTTGACACTAAACGAGATTTGTGGTTGATTGATAGATGAGAATACTGCCAACTAGATGAGTTGGTTGAGCAGGCCTTGTGCAGAACCACTTTTGAACATCAAATCAGGTGAAATGTTAAACATGTTTTTATAGGCTTCTTAGAAGAAAGAGTCCTCTTATCTGTTAGATAAAACTTTGCGCGTCAGTAATCTCGTGTACATTTGTTTTGGTTTAACCTCTATATGTTGGCAGCTTGACAGTTGGTCCGGGGACTTTTATTTTTAAAATTTCAGCAAGGTGATATAGGCTCCCGACTCATCATGTCCTGATGTTGATGTCAGCTGTTGTATCTCTGTGGAGGCCGTCAACATGTATGTATATGCTGATAGATTCATTAGAAGTGTATGCAAATGCAACTTGATTCTTTCTTTGCAAATTGAAGTATTTAATGTTGTCACTTGAACGAATATTTGTCTTCTTATGGAATTGGCTGTCTTCAATCATTTGTTGAATCCAATGATAGAACATCATCAGCTTTGTATATGTTCAATATATGAATATAAATAGCGGGTGTTTGCTTCTTGTTTTATTTATTTATTTCGTTCATATGATACTATACATGGGAAGAATTGGGACATGGTATTCAAGGTGATGACAGAGCAGGTTGTTTGGATGTTATGTTTGTGTTAGATTTTCTTGGGTCAAATTCTATGTAGAGTGTACTTGTTAGCTCTAGTTGATTATGGTATATATTTATCATCGAACGTGCAATCATACATTGTGTTTGTGTGTGCATGTGAGCATATGCAGTCCCTTTGAGCTTCAACTCATAAATGGGCATATCCTCAGCCCCATAAGGTTTTTTATTTTTAAATTCTGGTATGACATGAAGAAACCCCGCAGCCATTTTTGTTGAACTCTCTCCTATGTTTGGTCAATCTTGTGGACTACTGTCCACTTTTCAAAGAACAAGGAGGTTAATGCATAACCAGTCCTATTTTGCAAAAAAACTAAAGGTGTCCAATCATCTAGAAATTATTTAGGGTGAAGCAGGCTGAACATGCATTTTTGTTTTTGATGAATAAGGCTGAATATGTATTCTTAGGGCAAGTGTTATGGACACCTTAAACAAGCAAAAAAAGTATTTTTTGAGGTTAGGGCAAGTACCATGGGCACCCCAAACATCCAAACCCCTCCCTCTGGTCCTAGATTTAGGGAGGGAGTAAGGGGTTTGAGGGAGGAGGCAAAGATTGTGCCGTGAGGCACAACCTCACGGCACAATTTGTGCCTAATTCTATACATAAATTATAAAATATTATTAAATTTAAAGTAGCCTCCTTTTTATAATATTATTAAATTTAAAGTAGCCTCCTTTTTATATTGGTGGAGAAATGAATAAGTATTGTGCCGTATGGCACTATCTTTGTCGTCCCCACTTGTTTTTCCATGGCACATGTCCTCCCTCAAACCCTCAAACCCCTACCCTAAATAACCTAAATAAGAGTTTACCATGGCACTTGCCCTTACAGGTTTTCCTTTTAGGGGTTTAAACTGAGCGATCATCAAAACATCGTGAGAATGACAATGGTTATGTATTTTGTCATAAGACTGATATGAGGGTGCTTTTCATGAAGTCCCCATTTTTAGTAGAGGGTCGTAGAATCATTGTGAAGTTTCTGACACTGTTCGAAGTTTGGTGGCTTGCACTTCATATAATAAGAAAGACACAAGAGTGGACTTGTATCAGCCAGCCTCTAAGGGCAAGTGCCATGGGAAACCTTTAAGGTAGGGGTTTGGGGTAGGGGTTTAAGGGAGCGAGGGAGAGCATGTGCCACGGTGTGACTGTGCCATACGGCACAAACTGGGTTTAAGGGAGTGAGGGAGAGCATGTGCCACAGTGTGACTGTGCCATACGGCACAGTTTGTGTCGTATGGCCCACGCACCCACCGTAAACCCTCCTCCCTCTTCTTTTCTCCCTCTTCTTTTCTCCTCTCCTTCTCTCTTCCCCACTTCTCTTCCCCCCCTTTTTTCCATTTTCACAAACAGACGGTTTTTTTTTTCATCTTTTCACGGCAAAATCTCTACTGTTTTGCAACAGATCGGACGATCAAATCCATACATTTTGTAGATCTCACTCTCACGGTTCTATTGAACTAATTTTTGTTCAAATCGGTTCGAAAACGAAAATTCTGTAAGTATTTTTTATCTTAAGTTTATTTTGTTGATGTAATTTTTTTTAAGTTTGTAAACATTAAATAACCATGATTTACACAATATAACATGTTTATATAGATTTATCATGATAGATACATAATTTGTGTATTTTTTGATGTAATTTTTATGTCAATGACTTTGATAGCATATCAACCTGAGCCTCGTGAGGTACAAGAACGGAGGTGGACGGACCGACACCGCCGACAATTTTCAGATGTGTTGATGCGAGATTATTTCACTGACGGCGGGACGTATTCTGATGAGAACTTTAGAACTCGATATCGCATGCGCCGAGAATTGTTCTTACAGATTTTACATGAGGTCGTAAATGTGAACCCTTATTTTACACAAAGGTTTGATGCACGGGGAATCCCTGGACACACACCCCATAAAAAACTGACTGGTGCATTTCGAATATTGACTCATGGTGTTCCAACTGACTTAGAAGATGAATATCTGCGAATGGGAAAGTCAACTGCTTATCGAAATCTAAAAGTTTTCTGTGACACGATGGTGCGCCACTTTGGACCATGTTACTTACATACCCCAACTGCAGATGATGTTCGGAGATTAATGGATGAAAACGCAAGTAGGGGATTCCCAGGAATGCTCGGTAGCCTCGATTGCATGCATTGGATTTGGAAGAGTCCGGTGGCTTGGCATGGACAGTTTCAAGGACATGCAAAAGGCCCCACAGTGATCCTAGAAGCAGTTGCCTCATATGATATGTGGATTTGGCATGCCTTCTTCGGAACACCAGGTTCATGCAACGATTTGAACGTTCTATACCGGTCGCCTCTATTTGATGACCATCTTGCAGGTCGTTCTCCACCTTGTGTTTACACACTAAATGGGACTAGATATGAGTCAGGGTACTACCTAGCAGATGGAATATATCCGACATGGGCGAACATTGTTAAATCATTTCAGGTTGCTGATACCCCTAAGAAACTGCTATTCAATGAGCAACATCAAGCAAAACGAAAAGACGTCGAGCGTGCATTTGCATTATTGAAAGGGAAGTTTGCGATTGTTGCTGGACCTGTGAAGTATTGGGACCCCCAGGACTTGGATAAAATCATGAAGACTTGTATCATTTTGAGTAATATGATTGTTGAAGACGAACGACGCGATCCAAATTGGACCCATGTAGTTGATGAAAATGTTGAGGTAGAGCATGGCATTGGTCTTCATAACCATTGGGAGCGTCGTGCTGCATTGGTGAACGCAGAAAGACACACTAAGTTAAGAAATGATCTCGTTGAACACATTTGGGCGAGGCATGGTTCTGGAACTCGCATTCGATGAGTATGTCACTTTGAACTTTATATTTGAACTTATGTTTGAACAATGTTTTCATTATGGGTTGTTTGTTTTTCGAACAATATTTTCATTTTAGGTTGTTTATTTTGTGAACAATTTTGTGATATAACAATTAGATCTTAAACAAGATGGATGACATTTCATAATTACTAAATCCAAACTACAAAGTAAAAATTACATAAATGCTAGTACATAGTGGTTGAGATCTAGGAAAATGAAACAACTTTAAAATCGATTTCCTGGGGGAATGCCACGTTGGGAAATTATCTCTTGTTGACGCTGCTGCCAGTAAAATCTTAAATCTGGTGGCATGTTTTGTGTATTGACGGACATGATGCGATCTTCTTCTTCTCTTCTTTTCATTGCTAATTCTTCCCGTTTAAGTTGCATAGCCATATCCAACCTCTCATTCTGTGAGTCTCGTTGATGTTGCCTTTTCTCTTGGTTCTCTCTGAAAATATTTACGATTCTGTTAGATGTTTCATCTATAATAGACTCCAACGAAGATGATGACGATGAAGCTCCTGATCTTTTGGCTCTTTTTGTAGCCTTCTGCCCTGGTGGTCTTTGAAGAGGTTCCGGAATTTGATGTTCACTACTGTTAGTATCAGTTTGCGCATTTGGACAAAATTCACCCGGTGTCTCAAAATGTTGGAAGCTACCTGTAGGTGTGACTGGGTTTGAATCGTAACCTTCTTCATTCATTGGCCCAGTGCCCAAAATCATTAGATAGTTAAACTTCGGTAATGCTTGAAGGACTTGATAACATTCTTCAAAGGCAAAAGGTTTCTTTTCCTTGTGCATGTATTCAGATTGAGTGTTTCGAATCTAAAAAGATTAGACAAAAGAAAAATAATTTAGTAAAATTAGACAAGAGTTTAACATTTAAATTTTTTTTTTTACTTACAATGTCTAATTCGCTCCAACCACTTTGTTTGTTCCGGTGATAATAAGCAAGAAGTCCTACATATTTAGAAACTTCTTTACTTATGACACCAAAACGATTGCCTATTCCATGTGGTTTCCGCCCTTCGCGATTTGGGTATAACCCAACAAATTTGGTGAAAACTCGATCCCAAAATGTTTGTTTTGTTTGATTTGCCCCAACTTCTCCATCTTCTGTAATTGCGATGTAAGCTTTGCAAAGCGCCACATCTTCCGCAATAGAATATTTGGAACCACGTTTGCTGCTCTCAGCCATTGTTGGAAAAGAAAAGTAAAAAAACAGTAGTAGAAATAGTATAGAAAGATTAGAGTGATGGAAGAATGAAGAATTGAGAAGAAGAATGTGAAGGATGAAGAAGGTGTGAAAGAAGAATGAGGGATGTAGGGTATATATAGTTTTTTAAAAAATCTGTCCGTTGGAAAATAGCCGTTGGGAGGGCAAGGGCTAGTGAAAATTAAGCAAAGATTGTGCCTCACGGCACAATCTTTGCCTCCTCCCTCTAACTCCCTCCCCAAATCTAGGACCGGGGGGAGGGGTTTGAATATTTGGGGTGCCCGTGATACTTGCCCTAACCTCAAAAAATACCTTTTTTGCTTGTTTAAGGTGTCCATAACACTTGCCCTAATAGACTCCTTATAATACAGGGCTGAAATACTAACACTGGTGCTTGGAAAATCATTGAAAAACCCTGGTCAATAGTATGATTCATATGTGGTACATGTGATACATCCATATTTATCAACATCCATACTCTTTTTATGACTGTATAGTTAAGTTAATGCTATGATATATGCCAAAAGTTTCTAAGTATTGTGAGTCATCGTCATCGCATGACTTCTATCCAAGTATTATGATATATGTTGTCTCATGATTATTCATATTTATTCATTGCATCATTATTTTCTGGCCTCTCTTTCATCTTTGACATATAACTGTAACTAGTGAACTTCATCCACATTCCTAGTCATTTTGCACTCCCAACTGCAAGAAAAAAGAAAGCCAAGAAGCTGTCATGCTTTCTTTGGCTTCTCAGTTGATGTCTGACAAAGATTTAGCATTGGATTGGATGCCAATGTAGCAGCAGCTAGTGCTGGGCACGAAATTGATTCCAGAAGAAGAGGGCTTGGAAACCCAAGTTCGAGTTGGGGAGGTCATCTCCCCAGTTTAGGTTTGGGCTCGTTTGAGGTTTCAAGACCCATCCTAATATTGGTTTTGCAGTGGAGGTTGGTGTCTTAAGCAGTCTGAACAGTCTAGATGACTGTCCTAGTCTTCTATATAGCTCTTCTGTTGATATGCATATTATAAAAATACAATCAGTAATCTTCTAATATTAAGCTTACTTATTGATGAACCAATGTGGGTTAAGTTTTTGGAGTTGGCTTCAATAGCGTATTAAGGCCTGATTTAGGTTTAAAGGCTGTGGATTGTGTTTTGAAGCTTTGGTTGACAAAACCTCTCCAAATTCTCATTCTTGTTTTGTTTCTGTGCTGCATAGATTTGTTCTGTGGTTGCTTCTGTTAATTAGTTTGAATTCTCCACTAGACCAAAATACTTTAAAAGACTAGTGTCCTCAAGTGTAAACTTATGGCAATGATGTCGGTAGTGACTATTGGGCAAAAGCATCCAATTAACATACATTTTGTTTATCTGAAACATAGACGAAGGGCTGTTTGATAAGTTGAGAGCAGAAGTGGTCATTTCTGTTGAGAGTAAGGGGGTCAGATTCCAACAAGTAAAAAATCCGATTTGGTTATTGTGTGTTCTGTTGTCGAACTTACTGTTCGAGCATAACATTAATGGTGGTGACAAGTAGGAATTAAGGTCCTAACATGATTATTAATTATACTGTTCTATTGAGCTCTATGCATCTTAAAAATGTGGAATGGCGTTTTTTTTGTTGTCAAAAAAGAAGAGAAAAATTTGGAATGACTCGGGGTCTATGACATGGTTTGATCTTATTGGTTCACTCAATCCTTCCCCCATCCAAATAAGCAAAACGTCAGTCATAAACCACACCTCTTCTTCCCGCTCGCATTGTTGTTTTGTCTAAAAAAAAAAAATCTACATAAGCAGAAGAAGAAAATTACCAACTTTTAGAGAGAGAGAGAGAGAGAGAGAGAGAGAGAGAGCAGACTCTGGTTCTCATCTCTCTTTCATTATTCATGGCTCCTACACTCACTTCCAATTCGTTTCTCCTCACCACTACCGTTCAAGAATCACACTCAAGAACCCAAAATTCACTGTATTCTCCAAAGGGTCAGGACCCATCCTACCGTTCCGGCTCGGCAAAAAGGATGACGGAAAGGAGGAAGAATCTGGCAAACCCAGTGGTAGGTTCTTTTTTGACATTGGAAAGATCAATTCGGATATGTCAAGTCTCTGATTCCCATTGTGAGTAAGCCATCTTCTGGTTTTTCGTTCGGGAACTCAAGACGCAAGGATCCTAGGACAGTGTTCGTCGCGGGTGCGACTGGGCAAGCTGGCATTCGCATTGCACAGATGCTCTTGCGTAAAGGGTTCACTGTTAGGGCAGCTGTGCCGGACCTTGGTGCAGCCCAAGAACTTGTTAGTTATCAGTTGACACTCTTAGCAGCACATTTACATAATATGGGACGAAAAAATTAAAAAAAAAAGCCGTCTAATTTTTGTGAAAATCTAGCGTAAGAACAGTATGAAGATCGAGGCGTGTAAACACTGCCCTTAATAGAAGATTCGCCCCCTCTCGGAACTGATCCGGGTGCAAATAGGTTTAGTAGACGATCTCTCTCCAGGGTACAACGATCTAGCTCCACAAGGATGCACTCTAATGTAGAACTCCGATGAATAGCGTTAAGTATTCCTCTGGTGTGTAGGAGATGAAGACAGTACAAGGGAAGAAGAAGAAGATCTGAAACGGTCGTTTTCAGTACTGAGTTTTTCGTCTCTCTGAAGAAACGGTCACAAGTGGGCTGGACACAATGCAAAAGGAGCAAAACAAAGCCCAACCCCTGCACACACGCGAGGCCCAAACCGGTGGATTTGCGCATGCCCAATTAATAGGTTTCCAGACCAGGCCCCCAAATCCCAACGTGGGCTGGTTCACCCTCGTGCGCGCGAGGCCCACCTCTAGTACTTGCTTACCTCTAAGAGATTCATCCATAACTTATTAACAAGGTTTCAAAAGGTTTCTCAAGCAATGAGGGACTAAAGGGCCTCTAGTTGTAACACAAGAGTGTAGACAACTAATCTAGTTAAATGGGACAAGGGAATAAAATAATGGAGACGAAGATGGGTTCCGCCACATGGGAGGTATTATTTAATTAATTAATGGGACCAAACAAAATGGGTATTTTGAAATAACATACAACAGGATCAAGCTTCGATGACGCTGAATCCATTGCTAAGGCTATAGGCAATGCTAGCAAAGTTGTGGTCACGGTTGGTCCTGCAGAGAATGGGCCTACCTCAGAGGTCACTCTTGAAGACCCTCTACAAGTGCTTCAAGCCTCCCAGCTTGCTGGAGTTGACCACGTGGCAATAATCTACGATGGGACATCGGGTGCTTCGAAGACGATGAGTAACGTTCTATATGGCATATCATCATTCTTCAACAATCTCTTCACACGATGATCTCAACAGTTAACGGTGACGGAATTTCTGGATAAGGTGGTGAAGACAGACGTTAGCTAATAGCTACACATTGATAAAGACCAGATTGACGGAAGATTTCTCGCCGGAGAGCTCGTACAATGTCGTTATTTCAAACGAAAGAACCTCACTGGTCCTAACGACTACAAAGTAATGTAATGTATTCGATAAAATTTGTTTTTTGTTTTTATATTTTTGTAAAATTAAATTGAGAACCAAATTAGTTTTTTATAAATTGATTTTTAATTTTCTTCTGAATAATTATTTAGGTGAGTTTAATGTAAAATGTAGGTAAGATTGCGTCGGTTGTGGCTGATGTTTTCTCCAATATGGCTGCAGCTGAGAACAAGGTAATGTTGATGTTCAGGATTAACATTATTAACTTTGGCGAATCATTAACTTCCTAATTCTTTTTTTTTGAAGAGGCACAAATGAATTTATTGCACACGGAAAACCCAAAGAGAATCCACGATCAGGCTACATGGTACAAGCCCATAGCCTAGAAACAGCCAGCAAAACCACTAAAAAAATTACAGAGATTGAACTAGTGCCTCCCAGTTAAAAACAAAGTCAGCAAATCTATAATTTTTCGCCCACTCCATACTTCTGCTCCAGGAGAAAAGCATCCCCTTCAGCACCAAGATTGCACTGGATACCGTAAAAATCTTGTCTTTGAAGATGGTATTATTGCGGCACTTCCAGATAGTCCAACACACCGCATGAGGCAGGGTCAGCCAGAGTTTTTTACCTTTCTTTGGTAATTTCAGCTTCGACCAAATGTCGAGGATTTGTCCAAAGTGCTGGGGAGGACACCATTGAATATTAAATGATTGAGCTACAAAGGTCCATATTTTCCACGAGAATTTGCAGTGTAGGAGGATGTGATCACATGTCTCTTCTTCGTTGTAATATAGTTCACATCTATTTGGGCATATTCTTCCATTTCCTAATTTCATCTTCGTGCATTATTATTTGTAATTCTTAATATATTTCTAATTCTATTTTTTGGATGGCAATTCAAAGAATGTTGGTTGGGTTCTTCTTCTGATACGGGGCGTATCTAGATGAAGTACAAGGGATCGACCATAACGGTCATTGCATTGGCCCAACTAATGGGACAGTAGGATTCCTAGATTAGTTTCTTATTCCTTTTAGGAGTCTAATAGCTTATTCCAGTAGGAGTCTATTTTCCTATTTTAGTAGTTTGAATTTCAGTAGGATTTTTTTTGTTCATGATGGGTTATTATAAATACCCAACGACTAGATGTTATTTAGCAGCTTGATGCTCAGATTATTTAATTAAAAGAAGAAGAGTTTTCTCTCAAATTGAGTGTTCTTTAATTATCGGTTCTACTTGGCTCCTGGATTGGGGTTGTTTATTTTATTTCGTGTTACCGGAGTGAATTCTCCGCGGTGTTCGTGAGTTAATTTTAATCGCTTCCGCTTGTGCCTTATTAGGTGGTATCAGAGCGTAGTTATTCCTGGGGAAGTTACCTATCCCGAGCCTTGATTTTGCCTGGCTCATAGCATCATCACCATCCACCGTCCATTATCACCATAGTCATCAACCATCAACTGCAACCACAATCATTGTACACACCATCACCACCGTTTCAAAAAGAGGTTGCTTTTTTTTTTTTCGTGCCTACCTTAACTCACATATTGTACCTAATGGTCAGTAACATGGAGGGTTGTGATCGTAATAGGGGTGTGTTTAATTGCAATGATTTTCCAGAATTGGTAGTAGGCCCGGAGAAACAGCGGTTCAATATCTTCAAAATCCGAGGTAAAGTGCAAAGAAGAATTTGGGATTTCATTATTAAAAATGGCTGCGAAGAAAATTTGGTGTCTACAAGGTTGGTAGAAGCCTTGGGAATAGAAATGTAGAAACATCTTGCTCCAAACAAAATCAAATAGGTCAACAACGGAGGAGAGATTAATAGCATCGGAATATGCAGAATTCCTCTATCAATCGGTAAGAATTATTCAGATTCAATTGTTTGTGAAGTAGTAAACATGAGTGCTTGAGCTTGAGGTAGCATGTTAGCTTGCGCAATAGCTTGAGGCATCATGGCGGCTTAGGCTGCTCTTACCTATTTTACATACGGGTAATATTGTTTTACAAACATCTTCAAATAATTTTCCTCTCAATAATGTACTCCATGTACCGAACCTCCAGAAAAACTTAATCTCTGTTTCACAACTCACCAATGATTCTGATTGTTCAATAACCTTTGATCGATTTGGTTTTGTTGTTCAGGACCGGCAAACAGGGAAAATACTGCTGCGCGGCCCCAGTAAAGGAGGTCTTTATCCACTTCAAATACAAAAATATGCTAGTACTTGTTTTCCTTTTGTTGATTCTGTTTCTGCTTTTGTGGGTGTTTGAGCGACTTCAGATGTATGGCAGCAGAGGTTGGGTCATCCCCAACTATATGTCTTAAGAACCCTAGCCTCCAATAAGTGTCTTTCGTTGCATAATAAATTCAAATTGTCTGGTATTTGTGAAAGTTGAATTCATTCCAAGCATCATCGTCTTTCTTTTGCATTAAATGAAAATAAATCTGAGTCTATTTTATTCAAGATCCATTCTGACTTATGGGGCCCATCTCCTGTTCAATCCAAGTAAAAGATAGATTGAGAGCTTGAATGTCGTCCAAATGTCCTTTGGTACGCCGCCATCTAATCTGCCGAGATGGAGAGGAATTGGTCAGGTAGTTGATGATAACTTTGGCATCGTCTTCAAAGTACACTTGTTGAAGCTGAAGCGCCTTTTCCCATTTGACTGCTTCAAGGGCAGCCATCTCTTCTGCTTCTTCAGCCGAGAGAGAGTTGGATGAAATCATCTTGCATTCCCTACAAACACCCATGCAGTCACGGAGCACCAATCCAATACCAATATGATGATCATTATTCATAATAGAAGTAACCTACAGGAGGGGAAAACCAAGTTTTAACTATATTCAACTGAGTATTAGGAGCCACTATAGGATTTCGTTTGAGTATAGCTTTATATAATTAAGAGCAGCAAAAATAATACTTAAGGCATTTGGTTCTATAGCTTCGAAAAGCTTTTTACATCTAGCCTTCCAAATCATGATAGTTGCACACAAAACACTCCAATCTCCATAACTTGTATTCCATCCAACAAGAGGATGAAACCAAGATTCAATCCACTGTTGCATACTTGGTAAAGTACTAGTATCAGAAAAAAGGGTAAAAGGTGTAGAGAACCAAACATTTCTAGTAAAAGGACAAGATATAAATAAGTGTTCAAGAGATTCTATATAATGATTGTATAATGGATAGTTCAAAACATCTATTTGTATAATAGAACCTAATTTGCCATTAGTGGGAAGCATGTTAAGATAGCATTTGTAGATAAATATATTAACACTAGGTGAAGTATTAATCTGCCATATCTGTTTCCATATTGAAGGGATAGAACTAGAGGGAATGGAGACTTGAGGATGATTAGCAAGTATATTATAAAGACACTCTTGACACTAAATATACCTGATTTAGTTAGATTCCAGTGAAACGATCATATCTAGTAGTAGACAAAGGAGTATTGTATATTTTAGATGAAATAGAGTTGTTAAACAGAGGATAATTCCAAGTGACCTAGTTAGGCATAATAAGTTGATGAACTAAAGTAATATTTGGGTAATGAAGATTAGGAATAAGAGAAGAACACTAGTACATAAATGACCTTTCGACACGGTTTATTACCGTGACAATAAGCCTGTCGTCACAGTTTTCTAGTTCTGAGATTTCGTGACAACAGCCTCCGTGACAAATTTTGGTCACGTTGTACAAACCGTAACCATTTCGCCTCATACACCGTGTCTAACAAACGATATGGTCACAGTGTTCTGTGCCACAACGTGACTAAAAATCCACTGAAAATGAATTGATCAACGTTTAGTCACGTTTTAAATCACACCACCGTGACCAATAAACAATAGATGATTGTTTAAGTCACAGTTCCTTCTTAAAAACCGTGTCTAATTAATGTATGTGTTTAAGTCACACACATTGGTCACGGTTGTGTTTCGTAAACCGAGACCAATATGCACATTGGTCACAGAAAAGAACTATAAGACGTGACCAATATGCACATTGGTCACAGAAAAGAACTATAAGCCGTGACCAATACACACATTGGTCACGGTTGTGTTTAGTAAACCGAGACCAATACGCACATTGGTCTCGGTTTTTAACCGTGTCTAAAATACTAAACAAAATTTTTAAAAAATAAATTTTTTTGTAGCAACGACATCTAACACATACATTCATTCTTCTAACACATACATTCATATAATATCCAATTAAAGTGTTTACATCTTTGAAAGGGAAACCTAGCTAAAACGAAAAATATGTTCTTTAGCAAAGAGAAATAATAATAATAAACCTTTATATATATGTGTATGCATGACACCCCTAATGATTCATTAACTTCTCTTCAACAATAATATCATCTTCATTAACTTCTCTTCAATAATAATATCATCTTCATTATCTTTTCTTTGAGCTTCCAAATGCCTGTTCTTTATGACTGCACATAATACATAGAATTAAACCATGTCACCTTTGTTGGTTTCAAAATAAATCTAGCCAATTAGAATTTATAAAATTTAAAATAATAAAAATCTTACCTCAAAGTTATAAGCGCAGGAACGGAGTAATGTAATTGATCCAGTCATTTCTAACTTCGTTGATATCTGACATATCATACTCTTCCTTCAACTTAAAGACCTGCAATCAAGATTTTGTAAATATTTAGGCAATTATATCATAATAAGGTAAAATATAACAATTCTAAGTAGAAAAGTAGCTTTTCTTACCTCTTGAAAGTCGATAGTAGCAGGAACATGCCCTTGTATAATGTCTTTCATGTAACGCATTACGTAGAACCCACATTCCCAATTTCCTTTTTGTTTCGGGATTTGCTACACATAAATTGAAATAATGGTTTTTTCAAAACGTTCATAAATTAATTTTTGGTACAATGGAAATAAATTATTTTATTTACCTTAACATCTACCAAACATGGTTTGTTTGTATGCCTCTTCTTTTTCAAGCTCAATAGGTTTTGCCCAGCACTAACACATGAAGACCAAATTTACCGTAAACATACAAGCATAAATATACACATCAACAAAGCATATACATTCATGCAAATGTAAATAGAGGAGAAACTTACACTTTCACCAACTCTTTTACTTTATACTTAGTCGACTTCTTTCCATGCAATGGATCCATAAAATAGAACTTTTCTTCAAAAAACACCATTAATATCCAGTGTCTTCTACTAACAAAAAATTATAAGTTAGTATACAAGCATCGTTTAATATTTTTCGTAAAATTCATTTGGTTCTTAGAGCATTGAAATTAACACTTACCCCACATTATAAGGAATGAAAATGTAATCTTGTTTTGCATTTTCCAATCTCCCCATTACTTCTTTAACAAATTGACCTGGTTGAATAGTATGATTTATGGACACGGGGTTTAAAAACCCAAACTTGGTTTGACGCTCATTTGGTTCCATCCTTTCATACAGTAGTCTAAAATTATAAAATTAATTTATGTCAGATCGTATGTAAGTCAATAATAATCTAAATATTTTTACAAGAATGGCTTACCTAATATATATAATAATGGCATTGCTGGTGAGCTCTTGGCATTTGCAGATAAATTTGATATCATCTAATGTCAAATGTATTGATGTATCCATTTTTTGTCGAAATATATCAGCACCCAAATCAATCTCGATAACGTTACCATCTTTCAAAATTTGTTCTGCTTTCATATAAAATTGGTTGAACACGTCCGAGCACGTTGTCTCCTATTGGGTTTAAAAAAAATAGATTGTAATACGATTAAATGGCTTCGAGTCAATAGTTTTAACTATTTTCAATATCTAATTAAGTTACAAACATATATAAATAAAACAATAGATAAAGACTTACATTGTTGATAAGGGACACTAATTCTTTTGGCCAAGCCACATAAGAGCCTAAAGCCTCTCCAACCGTTAGGAATTCACCCGATGGACGTGGTAGTAAAGATTTTGAATTTTCCACTGCATTAATCTCAACCTTAAAACAATCTTTTCCCATTGGAACTGAATGAATCATGGCGCCTTCTCCACAAGAGTGATCAATGTGACCCATTGCGACAATGTTGGAGTCAGAGTCCAACAATTTGCATGGTTCAAACTACAAAAATATATATATTTAATTTGTATATATATCTAATAATAATTAAAGCTATAAATTAATGTAAAAAGTAATCAAATTTACCATACGAGAAGCCGATTGCTGAAAAGATCCGATTGACGACTGCATATTTTATAATGTGTAATAAGTTAAGAATTGCGTATTGAATAATGCAACATGTGTAACGATAATGTAATTAACTTAAATATGAAATATTTACCTGTTCCGCTACCTTTCGAGAGGTAGTTGAAGTTGTCGACAACACTCCTTGAGATGTATATTGTGACATCATTTCTTTCATTTTTATGTCCATTTTTTTCTCCATATCTTTCTCTATTTTCTCTTTTTGTTCTTGTAATAGTCGATCCATTTCTTTCTTCATATTTTTCTCCTTCAACTCTTGTTCAATGTCTTTCTCCTTCAGCTTTTCCTCTAAATGAATAATTATATTCTCGTAATTTTTGGCCGAAGATCTTCGTCGTCGTGGAGTGTTAAAAAATTTAGTCTTAGTTACGCCTACTCCAGCAGCCCTTACTCTTCCAGCATGTTCGGGACCCAAAGCATGTGTGATGGCATCTTCCTCAACATCACAAGTGAGGGATCCATCAGCAATTCTCATCGAGCACTCCTCCTATGTTCACGACAGTTGTACATGTTGGTCAATATAAACATTAGTCGGATACATCATACTTTAAATTATAAAAAAGGTAACTTACGATTTCATTTGCTGTCAGTCTGATATCTTCATTCATATACTCTCCCTTATTATTTTGTCGTGCAACCTGCCATAATTTAGCTCGCGAGATGGGCGAGATGGGAGCATTCTTGTCCTTGTTTTCTTTCTTCTTTTTTTTAATCTAATAATTAAAATACATATAAATTAGTAAACTGTATATATGTATAATAATTACATATTTATATATAAGAGAAAATCATAAGTAAATGTACCAATTCTTCTCTTAGTCCAGCATAACCCAACCGACCCAATCTATGGGGATACTTATTTTGTGCACAAGCATCTAACGCGATTCTAGATAACTCCTGAAAAAATAATAACTCGAAATATATTGAGTCATTATTAAAATCAATTGAGTATAAATAAAAGTTTACTTGGTAGAATGAACTCTTCAATTAAATCGAATATATACCTTACATTTACTACTCAATCTCCATTGCACATATCTATCCCAATCCTCTTGGTCTACCAATGACCGTATTTTTTTAGGAATCTTCTTCAAAAACTTGGGTCTATTATCAAAAGGAAGTATGTACTTTTGAGCTACTTCTGTCTTCCACCTTCGCCAAAGATCATTAAATTTTGAGAGCACTTTCTTCTTAAGACCCTCGTCAATTTCAAACTTAAACTGAAAGTCAAAATAATCAATCATTCATGTCAGACAAATGAGAATTATATGCAAGTATTAAATACTTTTCACTAGTTCTTTTGATTTAAATTACATATACCTTTAAGTTTTCCCAGAATTTGCCCTTCACTATATTTGGAACATCCTTCCAATTCGTGTACCTTAGTCCAAGAATTTGGCGTGACTGAAGGCCGATAAAACTAGAGAGTGTTGCCCGATTAGGACCAATTGCTTGGTCCAATTCATCATATTCTAATTTTTTCCTTATGCCATCATTTGTCTTGTAGAGTTTTGGTAACCTTGTTGGCCCTCGTCGCTTTTCGTATGAACTGCTTCCTATAGTTTATAGATGAACAATTCATGCAAATTAGGCAAATAAAACACATTCACTACAGATTACTACCTACTTATCAAGATATTAGATTATTAGCAAATTATTCACCATTATAAATATTTAAAACTCTATTTACCTGATTGGTCGCTGCTGCTACCAGACAACTCAGTCTCCTCATCGGATGGTTGCGGGTCTGACAATTCCATGAGAGAAGCTGTAATAAACATTAAATAATAGAATTAGAACACAAATACTTTGTTTCATGCAATATTACTAATTAAATGAGAATTATATATTAAAATCATCACAACTATGTTTAAGCCATATATGTTTTAACAAATTTAAAATGAAAAGAAATTAATTTTGTATAATAGTAACTTACATCATTTATATTAATTAATCGGTGCATTGGGATCAACGTATATACCCTGACCATCAAAACGAAAATAAGCATTTTCGGAGTCATCATCCAGATCAGATGAATTGATATCTGGCAATATACTGTCAATTAGAGGACGACTCTCATTAACTAATGGCTCATCATTGTTATCAATGTTAACGTAGTCTTTTAGAGGTGTCGATAAAACAATCGACCATTTTGGATCGAGTTGATCTTTCACATAAAAAATTTGTCTAGCTTGGGAAGCTAAGATAAAAGGATCATTTTTATGCCCCAACCTATCAAGCTCGACCAATGTATAACCAAGATCATCTCTTTTAATCCCATGTGCACTATCCACCCAATCACACATGAATATTGGTATCTTCAAGAAATGATAATCGAGAAGCCATATCTCTCTTATAATACCATAATACCACGATTTAGCAATTACGGGATTATTGTCCTTTGCGCTTGCAACATGCATCCCTGTCGCCTCTATGCTAACCCCACTGTTCTGGTTAATCCGTCCATCATGACTTTTGGTACGATACCTACATCCATTAATGTCATAGCCATTGTATTTGATAACTTGATGACGCGGGCCATGTGATAACCACTTCAGGTACTCTGAAATTTTGTTATTTGATTCAGCCAGCTCATCTTCCACCTATGAAATAGCATTTATAAAAACCTTAACAACATTAAGTAAAAATACATCACATAAAATTGTTACCTCTTTACGTAGCCATTGAATAAATTTTTTATTATGCTCCTGCCGCAGCCATACTTGACGTTTTGATAATTTAGGATTCTTTTGCTTTAAATAAACCATGTGCTTCCTAGAAAATTCAATAAGAAACCATTGATCCAGTTGAATTTCAATTTAAAGCATACAAGGTGAACGAAATCAGGTTAGGTCTTACTCGATGTAAGGTTCAACTTCTGCAGCATTCTGTAACACATAGAGATGTGCTTGAGACCACGACACAAGATCAACATCAATAAAGGTACCACCCGATATTGGATTGCCCTCTGTAATTAAATTTAAACCTTCTACATCATCCATTGCATTATGCTTTACAGAAGGGATACCGATCGTTTCCACACCTGATAAGTACTCAGCACAAAATTCAACGGCTTCTTCCGCAATATAACATTCTGCAAT